>CP137674.1:15861863-16157802 GCA_037976565.1 Mesocentrotus franciscanus | reverse complement strand
CTGGATGATGGGTGGTTTCATAAGTGTGTGGGAAAGATGAAAGCAACTGGAAACTCTTGAGAAAAAGATTGAGTAAGAAATTGCAATTTTATCAGCCACTGGAGACGGGCAGGAAGGTTCTTGTACTATATCTGAGAAGCTAAAAGTATCGCACAAGACGATGATTTACTTTTTGCTTTGCACTTTGTAGAAGTAAGAGTGTGAGAATGAAAATTGATGTTGACTTATGTAGAAGTGTGTGTGTGTGGGGAGGGAGGAGGGAGGATGGTTATGAAACAAATCATTTTAATTTGTGTATTGTTTTTTTAGAGTATATATGTTATACAGTTATTTTAGAGTAGGCCTTATATTAATAAGTATGCACATCCCATGAGTGTTACATATTATCAAGGAACTCACTTTTCACCAGGCCATTCCACAATCTCTTATTCCTTCTCTCCACTCCTCCCAAACTGGCCTCGAAAATCATCGAATTCATTACAAGAAATCAAGGAAAATCCTTCCAAGATTAGACCTATGTAATGTACCTAGTTTCCCCCTCCCTTTCAGTGTATATACCAATTATCTTCCAATGCCGTGTGACCAAGCTGAAATTAAAATCCTCTTCGTTCTTAGGGGTCTTATTGATTCTTCTCCCCTGTAGAATGCATTTAAAGAGGGGCAAAGTCAGACTGGATAAAAGAAGTAATTGTATCAGTACAATACAGCATTCATTTTCATTTAGGAGAACTGTGTTTGCTAATTACAGCTACCACAGGATGCGATCAAATGATGGATTTGTCTCCAGTCCGGCTTTCATTGATCTTGATTAAATCAATAGCATTTGACAATGCTATTTCCAGCTCATTCCCTTCAATACATGGTGATTTCTTATTCTAACACTCATGCTCAACATAATCTTCTTCCATCTACATCTTTTCTTCAGTTTCTGTATTTATTAAGCAACTGTACAGGAGATGGACTTAATATTTTTTTGCACACATACAAGAGTTAAAAATAGAAATTAGTCTGTAACAAAGTATTCAAACAGAGAACTAATTTCAATTTGGGTCGGCAGCAAGAATTATAAGGGTTGGATATTCCTCACAAATTTAATTTTGTAATGCTGTGACCGAAGAGAAAGTGAAATATTATGTGACTTAATTAAGCTACTCTTTAGTTTTTTATTACGAATTATCCAATTCAATGTTTGTTCATTTGTTTTCATCCAAACTTGTTTTGGATTTAAGAGAGCTAATAAGAACAAACACCTGGATATAGCACATATCTCTGGAAGAAATAAGAAGAAAAAAATGAACAAAATGGCTTGACTTCCCTCTAAGTGTAATGACAATACCCAAATGAAAGACACTCAGATAACAAAGAAAAAATAAAGAGCACATATTCTCTTTAAGAGCAAACAGTATCCTAATCTGCCTATGTTTGCAGCAGTTTATGATACATTTGTGCACAACTCAACCATTTTACATTTTTACTAAGAAAGGATGAAAATTCATGTACCTTTAATGAAACTGCTTTATTAAACATTTTCAATTTTTAATCCCAGATTCCACCATTGTTATCATGGAATATTTATAGAGGCCATCTCAATTAAAATGTTTTTGCTCGATCTAGTGGGATAGGAATGTAGCATTGGAATTGTTACCTTGTAAACTCAAAGTGTTTTTCAAATGCAGTCAATAAATTCCTCACGTCTGTACCCCACAAACAATTCCCATTGTCATATTATACACTTGTCAATCAATTATACCTGAGGGAGCACTAGACAACAAAGGTATAGATTAAAAGAAATAAACAAAAGGGATTATTTTTAGTGAATTGAGTGCCATTGACCTTTGATAAACCTAAAATCTGAGTCTTCCACTTTTAATGAAAAATTATAAAAATTGAAATCTGTGTAGGAATGTCAAACTTTTGAGGACTTTTTTTTCCTTCAAATACCAATTATCTAGCATGACTGATTACTTTGCTTCATTCAGTTCATAAAAAAAACTTTGAGAAGATGTTTCCTTCAAATGCCAATTATTGGGCATCACTGCATCCTTTTGGTTTATTGAGTTCTTCAGTTTTAATTAGAAGCATTTTCTGCACCCATATGTATTTCTCCATGCATAAAGTGCATACCAAAGATAAAATGCCAACCAATATACACATGTGGGAGTTTTATTGGGTTGCATTTTCCAAAGGAACTACAAATTGCAGACGGAGAAGGATAAGAAATTAATTCTCCTGCACGTTGATGAAATCTGGCAGCCAATAAGCCAAACACAGATATAGGACAATTCCCTCTCGTACTATATACCTGCAGAAAGACTGAATGATTGATAAGCCGTTCAAAAGCAAAATGAGCAACTCTTGGCCGTGCTCTTGATTGATAAACTGTTGAATAGCTTCTATCAAGAATTGGATGAAAATACACCCGCGATATTTATTGTTTTTCCGCAATATCGCTTTTGGGTCAGTTTGAGTGGGAAGGTTGAAAGAACTCTCAGTCAACACATTCTGTTATCCAGGATTTACTGGCCTTTTTCGCTCTAATCTTTGAGACAGCAATTTCTTAGAATTGGTTTTCTCTGCCAATCTAGAAGCACTTTAGACTTGGGGTGAAATGTTTAGGTTTATAGCTCATTTTGCTTTGCTGTATTAAAGCAGTGAACATTTGTGTCGTAAATATTGGAGTCTCATAGTGTATACTTCATATCGTTTATTGGAAAACAAACGGCATTCAATCATTATGCTCTAAATGATTATCTGTTGAGAGTCAGAAGCATAGTATCTCTGCATTAAATTATAAAGGTACATAAATTGCCTTCTGGCCCATAGCAGACAAACTCCAACACCCTTGAGTTACCATAAACATTGCATCAAGGAAAGCATTCTTGGTTGAATTTTCAGATCCTTTTCATTTCTTGTATACATTATGAATTGCAATGACAAAGGTCCGCAGCATTTCTAGAAGAAATTTGATGAAACCATTTTACAATTTTTGTTCCTGCCCTGATGCCCTTCTGGCTCTCAGCAGACGATAATGTATAGACTCAAATAGGTGTCTGTACCCAAAATGAGATTGGCAGTTCATCTGTCTAAGGGTGCGTTTATCGTGCCTTGCCACTTCACGATCCAAAATAAAAGCCTTGTCTCTGTGCAGCTGCTTTGCGCCGTTTGACCCGGGAAGCAGATTAGCATGGGAAGGTCCGATTTGTATGTGGGGTTTAAAACAGCTTTGCGTTTATCATGTCTCAGAAACGTGATTTTGGCTGTATGTCACATTCAAAACGCACTTTTTTCGGCGTTACAATATGCCCATATCTAAAGACATTTGAAAAAGGCTTGCGTTTATCACCTTAAAAATTCGCCTGAAAGACGTTTGAAAACGCTGATTCTAGGCAAAAAATTGATAAACGCACCCTAAGCCTTTGAGTGCTCTGTAAATGACATATGCTTGCATATAGAAGCACCGATCCTTGTGAACATTGTGAATATTAGATTTATTGCCCTCCAAAAAGGTTTGTATGCTCTGCAGATCACCTAAATGTTCTTTCACGTAATCTTATGTTATTTGCACTGCACTCAAAGGCTTTGGAGGTTCTCGAAATGAATATGAAAGAACATGAAATAATATGAATCAAGGAATGAAAGTTTACAGAAAGAAATGGAAAACAACAAGAAGAAAGCAAAAATCAGTATGAAAGTATGACCCTGAATTTTCTAACTCAGTACCCCCCCCCCCAAAAAAAAAATCATATTTACTCTTCAAAAGGTGACATATATTAAAGATACTATGTCCCTTTTGCAGCCAACATCAAATTCTGTAGAACTTTGCAGGAATTAGTGAGTGACTGACTGGCTTTTGTTCTTCTTTGGTAATAACATACATAAAATGAGCTGTAATAGTACATGAGCATTTGTCTACATCAATAACCCTTTTCTTGTAATGGCCAAAATTAAACTGATTGAATCTTTGGGCAGCACAAAACGTCGATCATTCGGTACAATGGTCTGAAAATCAGACTATTACTTACTGACTTGGTAGCAGTTAAGTTGATTCAACAACTAATAGTTGTTTTTTCCCACTTAAAGACATTTTCAAGCCCCCCATTTTTTTAGGGAAGTTCTAAATTAGTATTATCTTTAAAAATGCCATTGAAATTTAACCTTTTCATTTTTTGGCCTGCAAAAGGGAACATCCAAGGAAAAAAAAAAAACACAAACAAAAATAAACAAACAAAAAAACAATAAAAAAAAGATAGTGTCTGTCCAATTTTACCCTTGACCCAAATTTAGGATTTGTATGTTTTGTTACCACTAACAATTGTTTTTGTTTCATATGACTACTGGAATGTAACGAAGAAGGTCCAGAGATTCCTGTCTTTGAATTTGTAGCCTTGCAGTGACCATCGTGCTGTCCTCTGGTCTTTTTGTTGATGAACGATTTAGCACCAGATATTGTGACTCAATGATATTTCCTGGTTGTAATCCTAATCTGTATAGTGAGGTCATTGCTAGCCATGTAGAGGGTTTCAGATGGGATTAAACAGGGTGGGATTTGCTGGTCTAGGGGAAAACATCCTCATTAAAATGTCCAGAATTTGTTTTTCTTCAAATGGCCAGAAAGTAGACATTGACTCAATTTGTACATCATCCATCAAATTCTAGATATGAGTAAGCCGAAAGATTATGTTACCACGGTATACTCATCCTAGACAGTCACTGTACAACATTGTCATTAAAGATAAAGTTGAGTTCTGGTCATGCAATTGCATTGTGAAAGAAACGGTGTGGGATCGATCAGAAAAGGTTGATCATCTAGCATATAAGTATTGGTGTGTACTGCAAGGTTCTGGAATCATCAAAATGATAAGAGATTCGCCCAGTCTTGGTAAAGTTACAAGCACTGTACACAGAAATATGTATATGGGACTACACTAACATGTGGCATAAAAATCCGTCCCGATTTATATGCTGTTACTTGCCATATTTAGAATATTAAGGCATTTGAAGAGCCATGCTTTTCAGGGAACATTTTTTATCTCATGTTCTTCCACACTTGCATAAAAACATGATAACGCTCATAAATTATTTTCACCTCTTCCCAGAACTCAACCTTCTCTTTAAATCAGAGGTTCTGTATTACAAAGCTCTGACACAGAGCTAGACGAAAAATGTGATGAAAAGCAAAATATAAAGCAAAAACAAATTCTACTGAAAAGAAATATATCGTCTTTTGGGAGACAGAATGGTGTTAAGTCTATTTAAGTATTTGAGTTGATGCCCATTTTGGATCTCAGCAGACAATATATATTTTTTTAAATTTCGTCGATAAATGTCTTGATATGAGCTAGAATTTCTAAAGGGTTCTTTAATAAAAGAGAGCAAGGGAACATTTTAATCACCTTCAACACTTTATAGTTTCATCAGAGAATCAAAAACATGGTGGCTATACGACTGGAGCAAGAAGCTTTTTATCGGAAATGATTTCACCTCAGACTTGTCTTTGTCAAAGACTTTGTCATCTCCCCGGAACAAATATTTGCTGCCTACCTCACCATTACAAACAGATGTTTACTCAAACCCTCAAATTGGTCATTTAAGCAAGAATTTTGGTCAACAAGAAAATTAGAGAATCGCATCACGCACCTCAGCGCACCTCAGCATTTCCAAATGACAGACTATTGGAGAGGTGACAAATTGTCTGCTTTTATGGGCTGAAACTAGCGAAAAATTGTGAGACGGTCAGTTTTATGTTTCAATGGAGGCATTGTGCGAGAACGATTCTCTCTTAGATATAAAAGTTACAGGTGGCTTAGGGTATTGAAGTAAAGTATGTTAAAAAGGGAACAAGGCTTGTTATGATTTTTCCTTTGTCCTTAGGAATGTTAGTCCTTTGAGGGTCTAGGCTTTTGTTTGGGCATCTCGTGTTATTGCTGGATATGTTCCAAAAAGAACAAGATTAGCTCAAGACTTGGTATTAGGATCACAAGGAAAGGAGAAAGGACAAAAACACCTGCATTTTTTGTGTTTTCTGTCTGGATAAGAACAAAACATGCAATTCCACACCTTCTCTCTCTCTCCCTCTCTCTGTCTTTCTGTCTCTCTGTCTCTCTCTCTCTGTCTCTCTGTCTCTCTCTCTGTCTCTCCATCTGTCTGTCTGTCTCTTTCTCTTTTTGGGAATATATGTCCAAATTCACCCACAAAATTTCCTGTTTGAGACAAATAATATTTTACCAGGGCAATATCCTAATCATGAATTTATCCCTAAAATATTTTATTTTATCTTTGAAAAAAAAGAAAAAAGAGAAGAAGAAGAAGAAAAAAAAAAAATCGGTATTCTGAGACCACTTTGTATCTTTGATTTCGTTTTTTCATTTTATCTCAATCTTTTCTCCCCTGCCCATTATAGTTAGGCCTATATGCATGATACCGGTGGCTTTAACGCTAACGACCATCTTATTTTACGTGAAAAATAAAATTAAAAAGATAGAATAAAGTAAAAATAGGGTAAAGGCCATTTTGATTCTCGGACACATAGTAAGTGCGACATTTATGCAGCTAGTTATGTGATCAAAATAAACAAAACAAAACAATTTAATACAGACTACATTTCTCAAGCAACATTCTTGTAGGGTTATAGAGTCTTTTGATTATTTCTTCTTTCATTTCTTTCTTTCTAACCTACACTCATAACCCCTGTTTTCAAAATTCCCTACATCAGAGCTATTTATCTCCATCCAAAAAAGAAAAGAAGAAAAGGTTGATCAAAACATCATTAACTCATTGATTGGAATCCCATTAAAGATGATACTCCTTCTTGCACACAGGCGTGAACCCTCTCACCGTTATTTTCACAACAACATCGTACTCCACTTTTGCATTGTTATTGCCACATTATCATCACTCCTTGAAAATTGGGCGTAAATATCTTCCTGGTGCTATTCTTTTCATGCACAGTGGTGCAGCTACAGGGTGCATAAGGGGCAAGCCACCCCACCCTGTATCAAGGGGCAAACAAAATTTTAAAAAGGAAAGAAAAAAGGGGAAAATAAAGACACATGGAAATAAGATGCTACTTTCCCCTTCCGCACCCTCTTCCGCACCCCCTTCCTTATCGATGGCATTGTTAATTTTACATTTATCTGCGGGATAAGATTAGTGAAAATGTCCCTGGACCCTACCTTAAGGCACTGCTCTTACAGCGTGTCCACACACAAAACAATTTATCCCGAAACTCTATAACGAAACGTCGTTTAAAGAATCATCGTATAAATTCCAGGGTGTCCACACACAAGAAACGTTGTATAAAGAATCATCGTATACATTCCAGGGTGTCCACACACACAAGAAAGTAATCCCGAAACTCTACAGCGAAATAGTATAGGTGCCCAGTTTGCTACTGCGGTCATGAAATGGAAGCGGAAATGAGAGGTCAGGTCTCCTTTCACGCGAGGTCATGTTAAGCCCCGCCCAGTTATACCGTTCTAGTTCAACTAGTTATACTAGTTACGTCCACACACAACACATTCCGTGATTAGGCGTGATTAGACGTGATTCTTTATTGAGTTCTAGTTCGAAACGATGCCCAAACCCGCGTTTCGTTATACGACATTTCGTTATACGACGTATCGTTAGTAAGCGTCCACACACACAATTTCATCGTATAACTATCCCGAAATGGTATAACTAATCACCCCTAATCACGGAAAGTGTTGTGTGTGGACACGGGGTTAGAAATAAATTTTCAATCCTGCTGATGCTTTATGGCTTTATGTTTTTCTCTAGTTGCCAGAGGAATTCTAATTTTAGACAAATTGCTTGGCTATCCATCTGATGATAATTATTTTTGTATGGCTGCTTTGTCTTTAATGTTCACTTATATATAAGGCTGGGAAATAGGTGAATATCTGCACAAATTAGAGATAACATCTTCTTTGATTCAAGTATCTTCATATTTGCGTGTTTTCAATAAGTTGAACATCTTTTTGCTGCAGCTACATTCAATACAAATAGAATTGTTGCTATCCTGTGCTTGTAGAGGTATTCTGGTCTAGTAGATGAGCCGCTAAAACTGTGGATCACAAGGTACAGGGTTCAAATCCAGCCAGCTAGGTCACTTTTAAAGGGCAAGACTTTAAAAAATGTACATTTGTCACTCTCTACCCAGGTGAGGAATTGGAACTGGTAGTATAATTTTCAAATGCCACAATGCCATATCTTGGTGGCTTGGCTAAAGCAGGGATATACTTGATGTGCCTATGAATAGTATATATATTTAATGATCTGGCTCTATACTAGGCTTACATGCTGTCTGTTTGGATCCAGAAGGGCATTAAACCACATACTTTAACACAGGATATACACCTTTCTGTTCCTCAAGAGACCTTGTAATACATTGAACCCGTTGACTACTGACTTCTTTCATTCCCATAGACTTAATACAGGAGCCACCCTGTTCCTTTTGGCAATGGGTTAAGATGTCTCTAAGCGCTTCAAAGACATACATGTATTACTAAACAAATGTAGGAAACTAGATATATGTTGCAATACATGTAAAATATATTATTTTCATATTTGTGTACTTTTCTTATGCTGGACATTTTAAGGATGCAGCCAAATTCGACACAACAATTTCTGTAACTCTTTTGGCCATGAAATGTTAAGTATTATATTAATCGTATTGTTTCCTTCTCTCTTTCTTTTTTCTTTGTACGTTTAACCTGGTGTTTGCCTTGATCTGGTCTCTTGCTGTCCTGATACAAAATAGGTAAGTAAAGTTTAACAAATCATTTTTTATAACAGGCGCCAATATCAGTGGCATGAGTTTTTGCCATGGTGCTGGCTGGTTTGCTTTTGTACAGAATGTGGAATGGGGAAACAGTATTTACAGTTAGAGTTCTTTAATTTAGAATTAATGTTGAGATCAATTTTTACAGTTCATTCTTTACAGAATATTGGCTGATTTTACAATGATCGCAATTGGATACAATGAGCTTCGATCTTGCATTTTACCTGTGGAGAATTACTATATACCTTCATTTTCATATGTTGTCTTCGATTTGAAGGGAAGATGTTTGAAGTTTTTTTTCTTTAGAAAAAAATAATATGAAAGACTCAAAGACCAACATGTTTACAGAGAAATGTTTAAAGAGTAAATACTGATACTCCATTCAGCAGTTGTCTTTGTTACTGTTTTAGTTTGACAGTGATTATAAAAGATTGCGTAAAAAGTGCCTTTTCTGTGTTCCTCCCACAGTTCTCAAATTGGCATCAAATTTGTCTCCTTTTCTTTACGAATGATTACCACTCTGGCAAACAAGATTGCAAAAGTGTAGACGCCACTTATCAGAACTTTTCACTATCATTCAGTGTCACCCAGAACTACCCTACGTCCTTGAAAAATACTTGGCATTCCTGGATTGGTTCAATATTTACATTTTAGAAAACCACTTTTCAGTTTTTACAGAAAGTGCAGATATTTGTACAAGCTATATTGTCGAATTTCCTTTCAACCTGGCAGTATTTTCCCTAAGCCTTTTCTCTGGTATAAGTACATTAGCATTTAGTTGATTTGTTGGAGATAATAGCCGCTCAGAATGCGATGAAATACTTGTTAGCGTTTGTCATACTGTCAAGATCATATTCCGCTCGAAGAAGCAGATACTCAAATCCTTCAATCCAATCGTGGAATTTATTTACTCACGGTGGTTGCGTGGTTATAGTGACAAGACAGACAAAGAAATGCCATCAGTCTTTCTTATGCAGTGATTTGCACTTTTGATGATCATATTTACCATATTTGTTCATAAGGTAAACATTATTCAATGGAATTTTCTTGGGCTGTGTCATGTGTGTCAGGCAAACCAGAGTCACCCCAAAATAGGCTGTGTCAGAACACAATGCACCCGAGTATACCCCAAGTTATGACATCATAAAAGTGTCATTTTTAATCATAAAGGTGTAGGTACAATTGTTGTGGGTGTCAGTGTTCCTCACTCCCCATAGAGGCGATCCCCTTCCTTCCGTCCTGTTCGTGGTCAAGGCCTTTTGTGTTGTTCACTCATTTTTGACATTCTGATGAATGCGTAATTCCATTGTTTATTCACAGATGTAACCATTTATGGTATTAACCAATTTGTAAACAATAACAGTTATGACGGTTGTTTTGCCTTTGTTTGTATTTGCTTTTGTTTGTCTTTGCTTTGTAATGTTTCTCAGTGCTCATCACCAGGATATGCACATAAAGAATCAAACATTCTTTTTTGAAGATTTCTTTTATACACCATTATATCCATGACATTATATCCTGACTGATGGATCCTGTCAAGTACCAACATAGAAGTGGTTGGGGTAATTGCCTCTTTGGTATTTCTGACATGATTTAACCCAACATGAACAGGCTGGTATAACTTTATGGCATGCCACACAGTTCTTGATCTCACGAGGGATGATCAGCTCTGTCATGCTGTTTAGTGCGGTACAATGGGTGGAGAGAGTGAAGTAATGTTATTAAGGAGCTATCTTAATGTTGTTGTTCATCTGACAAGACATTTTGATGAAAACAATTCACCATTTTCCTAGAAGAACTCTCAACAAAAGACTCCATCAGGCGGTACTCAGCACGAGCAAGTAGATTACAAGGAAGCAAGAATTCTTGCATAGCTTTCTTTATATTCCAACTTACAGTGAACAAAGCAGTGGTAGGGTAACATTTCAAGTGGTCAGACATAGGGAGAGAGAGAGAGAGAGAGAGAAAGGGGTGGGGGAGGGAGGGAGAGCAATATAAACAAATAACTGGTGAAAATTAAGGTGGGAAAAGATAGAAAAGAAGAAAAGAAAATAGGAGCCTGGATAATAGTTAAATAGTTAAATAGTTAAAACTTTTAAACCTTTTGAAAGGTGAATATGATCATAAAAAGGAAAAACGGGAAAGAAGAGGTGGATGAAATTTTGTTTGACACATAGGGTAGAAAGAAAATATTGTTTCAACAGAGTATGGAAGTGGGCCTAAACTTTTGGCTAGCAATTGAAGTTCTGCTTTAAATACTCTAAAGAAAAGAGCATTATGAAAAGATTTGAAAAGGTTGTGCATATTTTCAATATTTGATACATATGAACACAAGCGTGAGAACTCTGTAAAGCCGTCACTTAGCAAAATGGAAAGAGAGAGAGAGAGAGAGAGCAGATAAAGTTGAAAGAGAAAAGCTGTGGGGGGGGGGCTAGATATCAGACTGTCTCCTGGAATGCGATGCTTTTCCCCATTGTGTCTGTTTTCTATGGATTCTGTTGGAGAAGTTTTGTCCGTGTCCATTGAAGCGCCCAAGCATACAAAGTCCCAGAGAGTAGTAAACACGGTAATAATACTAGCATTAGGGCTATAAAGGCTTTTTATTTTAGAGCACAGCACTTGTTGATTTGTACATGTGGTACCAAAGCGTGAAGTTAGTGCTTCTCTCTCTGGCAGGGACTGTAATGATAGTACATGAAGGTCTGTGCTCGATCAGCGTTCTCAGGAGGTTTTTAAATCTGGAATATATCTCTCATCATAGAGCTTTTACTGTGGATATATTGATATAATTTTGTAGGTAAGAAGGCTTTCTTGTTTTATTACCAACTTTCCATCTGTACAGTATGTCTTTGATGACTCTTTCTAAAACCATCGTGGGAGGAGTAGAGTGGAGACACTACTAATTTCATATCAGGTTCAGTTTTATTACTTAGATTAAAACTTGTCTTTTAATCAGTTTTAACCATTGTATTTTAATACTTCTACCCAGTTTTGGATGCACACAATTGCTTTAGTTACATCTTTCTTTAAATAATTCAAGAAAAAGTCAAAAGATTGGTTTTCATTGTAATGGTAACAGTGCAGGTAATTAGACATGTATGACTTACATTTCAGATTAGCTATTGTTTTACTCTTCTTCATTCGAAAATCAAAGAAACATGTAAAATTGTATAGAGAGGCAGTCATGAATTATTGCCTGTTTTGTTTTGTGAATGGAGGTACATGCAGGATACATGTTGATTCATGATATTAGAGACGAAATAGGCCTACAATCTCAAGGTGAACTTATGGACCACAAAAGATGACCATTCTTATCAGTGTGAAACAGGACTAGCTTCAAGCTTGGGTAGATCACAATGGATGACCACTAATGGGAGCTGTTAAACTTATTTTGTACCCCCTAAAAGACCTTGAAGGTCCTAAGCCATATATCACGTCTAAAATGCCCTATGTAATTTAGCAGACCGTAGAATCCTGTGCATTATTTGAAATGCATTATTGCCTTTTGAATAGGCCTATATTTACTTAGTAGGAAGTTAGGAACATTCCCTTCTCCTTCTTGCTGTGTAGCCCTTTAGCCGTTTAGGTAGTCGAAACATAGGCAAGTGGCATTCTTATTTGTTTTATGAGCCTTTTGTTTTGACATGGAGATGTTATATTTAATTTAGAAACATAATTTTTCAATTAATAACACATTTCAATACTTCATGAATAGGAAAATCAGATTTACAAATGTAGAATGGTCTAAGTTCAATATATTCATTTTTAACAATTGAATTACTCACCTTTTAACAATTTAATTCTGATTTTGTGAGATATGTGTGTCAGTCAAGGGAAAGTCTAAGATCCATTCATTGGACTTAGACCAGACTCTGGTCCTAGATTGTGGACATGAAGTTTATCACTGCCCTGATGAGATCTGTATGTCAATAGTCATTTAGGAAAGGTTCGAGCTCCACTTTTTGGACCTAGACCATCTACAAATGTAGACTACAGTCCCAAGTGTTGGACCTGAAGCCGATTAGTTCCCTACTGGGAATCAAGCAGATTTGAGAGATTAAAGCAACCCGGAATGCCCGTAGTGGAATAAGAAGCCTAATAAGTCCATGGGATAAGGAAGGTATATGGATTACATTGTAGTATTATGCCCAAATCATGATAGGAAAAGCGCCACTTAGTAGAAAGGATTGAACAAGGAAATAATGGGAAAAGAAGGAAAGAGATCGAGAGAGAGAGAGAGAGAGAGAGAGAGAGAGAGAAGAGAGAAAACAAAATTGTCTATTTAGAGCCAGAAGGGTGTTAACTTTGTGGAAAGGTATATTAGTTAATGCCCTTTTAGCTTTCAAGAGACAGTATGAAAGATAGAGAGAGAATTAGAGAGAGATAGAAAGAGAATCGCGTAAGGACAAAACAAGAGCTTGAGATAGAAATAAGAGGGAGAAAAGGGGGGCTGGATGACAAGGGAGTATTCCTTTGCTTTCAGATTGATTTAGATAAGACTGTGTTAAGTAGGTGTAAATTTAAGTGAAGGCCAGTCGTAAATTTGATTGAAACTGCATTCCTCACAAAATTTCATCATGAATGTTGGTTATTGCCCTTCATGTTTACAACAGAAAACATTTTACTAGTAGTTGTAATTGATACTTGCTTTACCCTGTAATTCCACCATAGCCATCATTAAATTCCTGTATTGCCAATTTGCATTAGAGACAGAGTAGACCATTAAAACTCCAAATTTAGGGAAAGGATTACCATTTTGCCCTCACATTTAAAATCTTGATATTGTCCCCTTATATTACAATATTTTCTTTTTTTCTTCAGATCAACAACTTTCAATATTGAAAATCCTTCATCTGCTAAATATTAAACTGAAGTGAAAGATTGCTGTTCGGACATAAATATGCCTTTATCGCACAGTGCGCATATATTTAATATTTACCTTTAATTTTTTGGTTTTTAATATCATATATCAACCAAAAAATATTGAAAACTCATCCTTGCTTCTTACCTCCCCTCTGCTCATTTTTCGATCTCCTTGTTGCCCTCTCTACACTTCCCCGCTCTTTGAACATTTCCTTCCTTAATCAACGAGGAGGGCTTCCCTATCAACGCCAGCGAGTGACAGTTTCAATTAAGGGGCTTGCAGGGGTCTGGTGATGCTGATTAAAAGGCTTATCATGGGTTTTTTCTATTTCATTTCAGTTTATTTAATATTTATTACTATCCATTTGAACATGTCTTTGAATATGTATATGTTTACTTTAAGAGTATGTATATTTTCATGTTGTACAGGTAGTTACAAATTTTTTCACTTAAACATGTTATTACCTTTGACCTGAATGAATCACATTTTCAATATTGATTAAACAACAACAAAAAATAATTGAACAAATGTGGATGGTTTAATATTTATGATGTATTAATATACTCATGAATATATTTCAGTCAGTGGCTGTATTTTTTGCTGGAATCCATTTTGATTTCAGAAGGTCACAAATTAGGAGCAAATGAGCCAATTTATAGAAAATAATTACATCGCTCTCATGTTTCTTGTATTGTACAGAGCTTATACAATTTTATCTTGACCTTCAAAGTTCTTAAAATAGAGGAACGAGTACATACAAATTTAAAATAATTGCACACTCACTCCCTTAACTTGGCCTCTGACTGCTGTTAATATCATGGTCTGTCTGTTTCTATTTTGTAAAACATATCTTGATTATTTTAATGAAAAACATTGTGAGTTCTGAAGCCATATCATGCCCATACAAGGTTGAAAAATATATGTTAGGCAGTATTTGAACAAATTTGAAGGAAAACAAGAACTTGAAGGGTGTTGCTGTATATTTAGAACAATTGAACATTTTAGAACTGGAAGCACAAAATATCCTGTTTCTGGATACTTATTATGGAGGAGTGCAGGAGATATATTTGATATGGGTAGGGTGCTTGAATTTGATATCTTCTAGTAAAATTATCCTCTTCACACCCACCCATTCATTTCCACGTAGGGGCACATGACTTCATGTACATCTTTGAAACATCGGAGCAATAAGAAGAATTGATTGGACTGCAGATTCTGACCTTCAATATAGTCTTCTTTCTACTCCTTTCCTCTCGATCAAATGTGATAAATCACTTTCCTAGAGCTAGAAGGGCATTAAATCTATGTAATATTAAATTAATTAATGTCCCTCTTGCTCTTGGTTAATTTGAGTAATTGGATGACATTCCATTTCGCAAGTTGCGCAAGTTACAAGACTTAACAGAAATACAGCTATCCAATTTCTCCCACGTTTGGCATGCATACACTTGCATTTCCTTGGCATGTAATTAAATGAACCCTAAATTGGGATTTCCTCGACGAGACTGTAATCAAATACGAAATGTTTTGAGACATTTTCTGCATATAGTTTTCAAAGAAAAATATTGCCTGGTATGTCTATAAAAGAAAATTAGTTTCTGGTTTGTTTCCCATTTTAAGTGGCAGCAGCTGCTAGTCTGGAAGTATTGCAGCAATTAGATCAGATTTTTCTTATTGCATTATTTAAATGCTCAGCTGGGTGGTGACATGACTAGCATCCAACATGATTGTGATAATTGCGGTTACATCGTTGATCAAGAACATCAAGGAACGGGTCAGTTCTGCGGAAGATGGGCGCTCGTACGCTTATCGCCTCACATACGTTCTGAGATCCTTGATCTGAGAGGCATGTGCTGTGAGGAAATCTTGTAGGAATTTTCTGAAGTGAAGATGTAGGCTTTCTGGACGTCCTTGGACATTCTGCCAATATGGCATCCTGTCCTGGTGCCCCTAACTCCTCCAGGCAACTCCCTCTCACCTGTCATCTCCACTAACTGAAGGCCTGCATCTGCTAATGAGGATGGATAAGATTGAATAGAGTATCTACTCCTGGGGCACTTACTTGGCAAGGGATGGCTACTGACTCCTGAGGGACAATATCAGCAGCAATTGTCCCATCA
Source organism: Mesocentrotus franciscanus (assembly GCA_037976565.1). Taxonomy (NCBI): domain Eukaryota; kingdom Metazoa; phylum Echinodermata; class Echinoidea; order Camarodonta; family Strongylocentrotidae; genus Mesocentrotus; species Mesocentrotus franciscanus. The sequence continues at coordinate 16,142,039 of CP137674.1, read as the reverse complement.
AGTTGTATACATTTTCCTGAAGAAAAAAAAAAAAAAAAACATAGTTCTGGGCCTGTTGCTTCTTCTTCTGCTGCTGTTGGTTGCCTCAACTAGAACTAACTGTGTTATTGTTCTTGCACGGACTTGGTTATTCTTGTTGCCACTTTGAAACGGTTGCCTCAAAGAGAATTAAGCTACTCGTTATTGCAAGAACTGAATCTTTTTTCTTGTGGACATTGCCAAAGGCTACGGTTCCAAGATGCCTGCTCTTAGAAGGAGAATACCCACCTGCTGGTGTAGGAAGCGCTGTGAACAGCTGAGAAATATTTTCTTTGCAAGCCTGAATGAAGAATTGATTGCTTTCCACAAGGTAAAAACATAAATTCTGTTCAATATCATTCCTAGTTTAAAGGAGATCTGACATTTGCTCTGGGTTTTTATTTCATCAAAGATAAATGGTTAGGGTTATAGGGTTTAAGTTACGGTGAGGGTTACAGTTAGGTATAGTGTTGGGGCTAGGTTTGAAGTTAAGCAAAGCAATTGTCAGAACCTGTGTTGTAGAACTTGTCTCTAGTCAGGAATTACTTGGGCATGTTTTTTCATATCATCCAGAGGCCTTTATACTTGGAGTTTTAAGATGTTTTCAATTCTTTGTAAATTCTTTCTTTATAAATTTAATTTTGGGTTCCTCAGTTCCACATTTTATTTCGTTTTTTTTAAATATCAGCCCTTCTTCACTTACTAAATAAAGATTCCATCATATTTATTTCATTTTGGAGACTTCAATTAAATTCAATATCTTATGATTGTCCATATCAAGGGAAGTTTGCTGTGTTTACATGCTTAATAGATACACATTCACTTACAATGCGTAGTATCATTATGTTGTAACATACCCGGTATTCAAAATAAACAACTCTCCCCCCAAAGATGTTGATGACTACCCCCTGAACTTTCGGTGTAGGTAGGTGAGATGTTAAACTTCAGAGTGGAAGTGACGAATGTTTACAAGACATCCTAACCGCTCTCTTGAGGCCGCTGACAGATACGACACGAGGAATAACATAGTGATTCTTTCAAAAGTCTCCACTATCAGTATCATCCATGCCAAAGCTGCAGGCATCTGGAAGTTTTTAAAAATCATTTCCACCCTGTGCATTCCCAAGATCAAAGCCGTGGTATTGATTCTCGACCTTGTCGGCCCTCGATTAATCCCTTCATTACTGTTGTGAGGGGTTTCCCCTATTTTTGCTATATCACCATGGTTTTGATGGTGTGCAAGGGCTTAAGGTCTGAGGAATTTGATGTGTCATGTCATATTTTAATACACCCTTTTCCTTCTGCTCCACTTGGCATATATTATAGGATGTGTTGTATACATTTCCAGTATTTATTAAAGAAAGTGATGAAAGATCGCTAGAGTTAATATGCTGCTTCTTTTGAAGCCTATGTGGCAAAGTCTGGGCCTGTAACTCATTGGATTTAATTGGGTTTGTTATTTCTTCTCCTTTGCGGGACTATTTGAGGAATAGGAAAAATAATCATGACCTGCCTTGCATTCAAACAGCTCTTTCTTTCAAGAACACAAAAACTAATCCAGAGCCAGGGTAACATGCTCTAGAAAATTGCCATAATGGTACTGATCATGCATGCAATACCTTTAAATTCAATGATTTTTCTGTGATAAACAATTATTTTACTCATAAATCACAATGCCTTTGACTAAATTGTGAATTTTTATTAGTTTCAAACATATATTAAGAAATGGAAGTGATAATCGTAATGTATACAAAATAAAACTAGTTCATAATATAATTTGTAAACAATCCTTGAAAAAGTGAACTGAAAAAGAAGTGTTTGTCATAGAATAAACTGTAATAATTGCATTTCTGAATCAAAGTGAACTGAATATGCTCCTGATGTTTCGTACTAAAATTATTTTAGTGTTGCACTATACATTATTCAGTCAGGCATTATGAATAGCAACATGTCTAATTGAATCAACATCCTAAATAGTATTTACGTTTCAAATCTCAATTAAGAAAGAAACATCAGTTCTTGTTTATAACCTGCTGTTTTGCTATGTCCATCAGTCTCATTCATCAAGGCCGTTCAACCCTCCCTTGTATTTTTAAATGTATATCCAGATCATCTTCATGATAGTCAGAAATACTCTGGGTTATTAGTAGGGTGATCTTTTGAAAACATGTCTACATAATTAGTTTCTTGGCAGGAGCACTGATTAAATGTCATGGATGACAGCCAAAAAACTATTTTAGGAAATTTTGAATTTGTTGCCAGTGCTTCTTCTCTTTCTTTACAGTTTCAAAGTTTTATGTGATCCTCAGTCTTACAGGAACTATTTCAGGTTGTAGTAAAAATCTTTTTTTTGTGAATGGCAAAATAATGAAGGAAAGTTTTTGTGTGTCTCACCCCAAAGTGACATTTTGAAAATAACATCTATTTCAGTCACCATGCATTTATTTTGATGTAAGTATTTTAAGATAGACATGTTCACAATTCAAACTGTTCCATTTAACTTGAACATGTGAAAGGAGTTCCTTTAAAACCAAAATATGTCAGTGAATATTTTAAAAGTACAATTTTGTCTGCTGAGAGCAAGAAGAACTATAAGCATCTAACATTAGACCTACACCCTTCTGGCTCTCAACAGACTAACTATTCGCTTAAACACACGGAATGTTGCCACCAGTTGTTTATTTCATAAATTGTAGCTTTAATCCTTGTCCTAACCTATTTGCCCTTCACTCCTAAGGTAGGATTTGACACTTAGCAGGTTAATTTTGCAACTTGTGTTGACGATTGACTGGTGTTCTTTTTTAATGCATGGACACAGATGTCGATACTTTTGTTCATATAATTGTCTGGTCCTTCAAATACTTAACGTTTTCATTATAATCGTAATCAGAGTTGAAGTCACAATAGCTAGCCTCAATATCAGAGGCTTCATACCAATTATCTGTAGAGGAATGTTGCCTAGATATAACCTTGCTTTGAAAATTGTATCTTTCTTCTGTATCCTCGTTTCGATGTCAGAAGGACTTTGTATTTATTTTAATGTTCTATGTACACTGTAGGCCTAACGACCTTCTGCTTCTCTGATAATGGTTTGTTTATATGATGAAGATTGTAAATATTCCTTGATAGCTCAAGACGTTTATAGCAAAGTGCTTAAACAGTCTCCTTGGTTTACAGATTCAGATATATTTTGTCTGCTGAGAACAAGAAAGATGTTGGATATAAAGTTTAGTTCTGGGGGTGTTTCACAAAGACTAAGATCGACTTAAGTTGGACTAACTATGGCAGGCCGTTCAGTTCCTCTAACCTTTTCTTTCAGTTTAAAGCTGGTCCACAGCTCATGATTTCTTCAACAACTAAAAAATCTATTCCCTCATAAAATCATTGATGTAATAAAACTTGAAAGGATGATAATGCAATGATAAATCATGCCATTTTCTGAACTAATAGAACTTAATATAGAAACATCAAAGAATTGGGGAATAACATATTTTCTTTTGGGGTATTTGTTCCCTTGTAAATCCTTGCTCATCCATTACAAAGCTGAATCTCTGAGGTATGAGTATTTCATTCATTATACACTGCACTAGTAAAATGAATGATCAGGGATTATGTGATCTCAATCTTACCTCTGGAGAAGAATTTGATGAATTCCCCCTTTTCATCTTCAGGTGTCACTTCTTTTGTGAAAGCCTTTAGAGAAAATCCAAAATGAAAACACCATCAATCTGATTGCATTAGAGTCAGCACTTCAGTCATTGTTATGAATCATAATGTATGGCAAAAATACCCCAGGTACTGCACTTGTAATGAAGTTTGGCTATTTCAGTATTTCTGAGTCCTTGGGGATTAAATCCAATGTTATTTTATAAACATACAAAGGTTCTCAGTAAAAGCTTTATAGAATGGATGGAAGAAAATGGTAAACTATTTTTTTTTTTTTTTTTTTTTTGGGGGTATATAGATATAGAGAAAGAAATATTTAAGGGGATGCATGGAATTAGAAATTGTATAAAATAAAAGTCTGTCATTCAAAGAATTATGTAGGCATACTTATTGTTATGCCTATGGTTTTCATATGTTTTTATCTGCTTTTGAGTGATGCCAACTTATAAAGTATTACATTTCAACTATTTCTGCAGTGATTTCTAGATATCTTTCATGGAGTTATTTAACTGCTATAATTTTTGCGTTTATACACTTTTTAGCTTATGTCTAGGAATCTTTATGTTACTTTATGTTTTATTAATGGTATTACTTTCTTCCTCTTGTTAAGTCTAAAACTGAGAAAAGTAGGACGGACTGTTGCAGGGTAAAGTCATGTAGCCTTCGCTACTGGATAAGAATAGTCTTGTGAGTCAGTCGAATGAACATATGGCTAATTCTCTTATCAAATTCTGTCTGTTCCTCTCTTTTCCTGTCAAATCTACCAATTTTCTTCTTCTTTTCTCTCTCTCTCTCTCTCTCTCTCTCTCTCTCTCTCTCTCTCTCTCTCTCTCTCGGTCACTGTCTCCCTTCTTTCTCTCTTTTTTCTGTATTATCTCTTAACTTCATCTCTCCATCTCCCCCTCTCCTTCTCCATCCGTCTCTCCTCCATCTGTCTCTCCTTTTTCTCTCTTCCCTCCCTGACTTTGTCCTCCTCGATTCCTTTTATCTCTCTTTCTTCCTTCATACTTGTAGATGCCTACTACTCCATATTACTATCTGCCTCTTGTGTCTATGTTCATGTATGTCTCTCTCTCTCTATCCTATCCCTGCATTCAAAATACCAACATTCATCATATAGTTAAATACAAATCTCTTATAGCTTTGCCATAAGTAATTAAATTACCTATGTCTGGTCCGAACATCGTATAACGAAACGTCGTTTTGAAGAAAACCTTTGATAAAGAATCAGGGTCCCGCTCTCGGCTGAACGTTGCATCGTATAACTGGGCGGGGCTTATCATGAGCGCCCCCTAATGATTGGCCAGCTGTCATGTCAGCTGACCTCATTAAAAAATAGTTTCTTTATAAATATGTTTCTTTATACAGTGTTGTTTTTTAGACTCTGCAAGCTCCTTTTACTATACAATGATTCTTTATACAGTCAAACCTGCTTTAGTGACCACCTGTATAGAAAGACCACCTGTCTACAAAGACCACATGTTTTGTTTCCCTTGAAAATGGTTTCTCATTGAAATATGTACTAAAGGAACCTGTACATGAAAACCACCTGCCTATAAAGACCAATTTTCTTGTCTCCCTTGGGTGGTCTTTATAGACAGGTTTCACTGTACAACATTTCTTTATATACAAGTTACAAGGATGTTTTGATGAGTTGAGAGTGAATCGAAGCGAAGTTCAGGACGTAACGATGTACAATGGCTTTTGCTTATAACGGCGACCTTCTGCTTTCTTTCTTTATACACGCAATGGCCCAACGTATAAATTTACTCTTACTCATGTATTATACATTTGTTTCTATATTTTGTATATTGTTTGCATACCTTATGTTTTATATAATTATCCATATTTGTTGTATAACTGATTTGTTTGATTGCAGAAAATAAAGTCTTTGAAATGAAAAATAAATTTCCTTTGGTTTGAACAGGCTGCTCTGTCTCTCTCTGTCTCTGTCTCTCTCTGTAACAATTGCTTGGGATGAGACTAATGAAGATTGTCACCGATGTGACCATACCCAGATGGTTTGCTCATCATTAGGAAAAAATAAATTCTTGCTCTTTCTGTTTTGCCTGAAATAGATTGATTGCTACCAACAGCAAACTGATCTGGATTTCAATTTAAACAAGATCGTAATTCAGTTACCCTCAATTCCTCATTAATCATTACATGGTCATTACACATATTAGTATGGGATATAACATCTACATACAGATACATTATCATGTATGTGATATCTTTTTATTATAGTATTTTAGAATCTTCTAGACCGTTTTAATGAGTTATATTCTCATAGTGATCTACATTAGATGTTGAAATAGTGCTTGGAGGATCCACGTAACAGACTCTGTATGTAGATAAATTGAAAATACTAACATTTTTTTCATGCTTTGGGAATGACTTATGCACATCAATTTCTCTCAGTTGAACCTTCACATTTGCTCAGATATCTTGCATCCCCAGATTTTAATGTTGCACTCAAGTTTAATCAGATAGTGGAGGAGTGTTCCTTTTTGTAATCATTTAATCCTCTCAAAAAAATGTGACTATTAGCATTAGCTGATATGAACACAAACCTAATCCTAAGATTGAGAAGCTGTGAAATACTTGGTTAGACCCAGAAGGGCATTTATCTGTTATATCCAAGAAAAAATATGTTAACGGTCTTCTGGTTCTTAGTGGACCATAATGTTTCAAGGAAAAGCTGAGTTCTGGTAAAGATTAAACAGTTAATTCTAAACCTTCTCAATCTTTTTATATCAGTCTGGAAGAATATATCATAGTCTACTTAAAAGGATTACTCTTAAAATGCTATCATGTTCGGAATATGACAAGAAGTAGCTGAAAAGTTTGGACCAAACATGTGTGTGTGTAGTCCCATATAACCATTTTTGTGTGCAGTGCTTGTGACTTTCAACAAGACCGGGTCAATTTCTTTCCGTTCCATGATTCCAAAACCATATAGAATACGCCAATTTTTATGGAGGAGAAAATCAACCTTTTCCAATTGATTCCAGACAGTTTCTTCCATAATGGAATTGCATGACCAGAACTTATCTTCAATTCTTGCTGGGAGATTCTCAGGCAGTTGGACATATTATACTGGAATTGCATATTTGTTTTAGCTCTCTCTCTCTTTCTCTAGCATGACTTGCTTGCTAGGGGAGGTGTGTGATACTCCAGTATGATGTATTACTCTGTTTGCAAATCACTTATCCCATCTGGAGTGCTATCACAGCACCCTTCTAGATGTCGACACCCCTAAATCCGATCCCCTTCAGAGAGATTTTCTCACCATAAAGACGAAATACAATACTCCGTATCTCAGCTCAAGAGATTTCTTTGCTGTTGGGTGTACAGGGTAAAGGTAAGGACAAGTTGAAGTAGTAATGGAGTACTGGCTTTTATGTTAGTCCTTTACCCATTGTATTCCGACTCTCTCTATCTTTTATTTTTCTGTTAGTCTCTTTTTTTCTTCTTCTCTCTCCCTATGATATCTTTGTCTCTTCATTTCTGTATCTGTAGGCCTCTCTCTCTTTTAAATACTGTCTTTCAAATCCATTTCTTTTCCTCTTGACTGCTTTCTGCCATCTCTCTATCTCTGGCAGTCTGTCTGTCTGTCTGCCTGTCTTTCTCTTTCTCTTTGTGTCCCACGTGAATGTAATATAGCCCTATGGACTTCTTTCTTCTAATGTTTTCCCTTCTTTATAATATATCTCTCATTCTAGTCTCTTTTTGATTATTATCAGTATTCGTTTTCTCAATTTTTTTTTCTACTTTGAAAACGGTTTGAGGTCTATTTTGATACTAAATCTGCATTCTGAAATATGCATTACCCGTAAGCCCTTGAAAATACAATCTTTTCCAATTTTCTTGAAATGCATTAACAAAATCGCCAAGTCCAACTTGGCTTAACCATAGCCCTTCAAACCTTAATATTCTCTACCCCCCTAGAGGCCTGTATTGATCTCAAACACAGGACACATCCTTTTTTGGGCAGGGGAGCAGGCTTGGATTTTGGAACCATCGGTCAGTTCTGTAGCGTCCAGCCTCTCTCGTGCACCGATGTTGACCATCCAGAATGTCAAATAGATAAGGGGGGAACTTCATCGCTTCCCGTCTTTACATAACCTCTCAATTCCCTGGGCAACATGTTAAATTTCATTTTTGGAATCAAACAACCTTCAAATAGCAAGAAGAAGATCCCAGAAATTATCTCTTTGCAGCAAGAAGGGCATTCAAATCTCATTTCATATTTCTAGTCTGCACTCTGCACTCTGCAGGCACAGACTCTATTTTGACACTTCAACACAATGCCATGAAGCCTTGAGCTTAGCCTAATTCTGTCGGTGTCTGACTGTGTCAAATAGACCGGTTTACTAACACATTCAAATTTGTATGCATACTGTTTAAAGAAATGTTGTCCTTGACAACTCGTACGCTTGCCTGAGGCTTGCCTGCAAGGCAACAAGTAGTGTATGCAGACTGGATTCCAAGTACTGTAGTTCATACTTCGTCACTAGGTCCCCAGGAAAGAAACATCCATAAATTTGAATATGTTAGTAAACAGGTCTATTGCTCTGTCAGGAGTTCCTATAGTACAGGGCCCTATGGCGTGCAGTAGACCTTAAACTCTTCATAGTCTTATGGTTTAGACACTATTACGCACTAGGACTGATGAGGGTCTATGAATGTAAACTATCATTTTCACAAACCTAACATCCTTCTGACTCTCAGTGGTTCATTTTAGGAAAGGAGCTGGGTGTACAGCTGCCAAATCTCCCGGAGGCCAAGTCTAAAAGGAGATTGTTGCTACAAATGATTCATAATTACTTGTATGTTCCTACTTTACGATTCCACAAATCCCAAGAGGCGTTCAAGGTCCCACATATATACATGTATGCAACCACAACTCAATTTTATACGAATCATACAATGTTAGATTTTTATGCCATCAATTTTGAAATTTTGGACATAACGGGTATTCAATTTAGTTTTTTTTTATCTTAAATAGCATCTTAATTCACAATGTAAAATCATGTGTGATAGTTTTAGGAAAAAAAGATTAAAAGATTTTATATTTTAATCTTTTGGAATTGGTCAGCCCTAATTTTAATGTTCCGAGGGGGTGACATCATTTCTAGGAAGCGTTGGAAGTGTGAAAAAGTTGAGGGAGAAATCGGACAAGAACTTCCAAGACTTTTTAATCTCACGCTTAATATAATGGTTATTTTGCCGTAAGAGTGTGGAAAGGTCACAAAGTCAGGGTAGGATATTTCAGGATACCCTCAAGATATCTTTGAAGTCATAGATCAATTTCAAATATCGAAGTTGAAAACAGTCTGCAAAAGTTGTTAAAGACAGGCAAGAAGAAGAAATAAACAATGTGCTTTTTAAAGGTACTATGTCCCATTTGCAGGCCAAAAAAATGAAAAGGTTAAATTCCAACGGCATTTGAAAGACAATATTAATTTAGAACTTCCCTAAAAAAAAGGGGGCTTGAAAATGTCTTTAGGTGGGAAAATAACGACTATTAGTTGTCGAATCGACTTAGGAGCTATAGAGCCAGTAAGTAATAGTCTGATTTTTCAGACCATTGTACCGAATGGTCGTACGTTTTATGCTGCGCAAAGATTCAATCAGTTTAATTTTGGCCATTACAAGAAGTGGGTTATTGATGTAGACAAATGCTCATGTACCCTTTACAGCTCATTTTATGTATGTTATTACCAAAGATGAAAAAGCCAGTCAGTCACTCAATAGTGTCTGACAGTGAAGTCTAGCAAGTAAACGGGTTTCCTTGCATAATTTGAATATTAGGACACTGCTAACGTTTAAATTTCACAGATAGGACATACATGACATATTCATAATTCTTGCAAAGTTCTACAGAATTTGATGTTGGCTGCAAAAGGGACATAGTATCTTTAAAGCTAAATTGTTATAAGTATAACCAGCATTTAGTGTGCTCTCCATAGTAACGCTCAACCACATTGTTTACAAAATAATCGTTATGTAATAACAAAAAACTGCTGTCATATATGATGGAAGCAAATAAAAAAGGGTTATTCATTACTTAGGAAGGTGATAGGTTTTCAATAATTGCTATTATAATATACAATTATCTTTTGATTTACATTATGTGTTAGTAAGAAAGAGAAGAGGAATGTATAAATAAAAGAGTCAATGAGAAAAAGTATTATAAAAGTATCGCAAAGGCTTTGAATAGGGCTATTGAAGCAGTCTTTATTTCATTGTATCATATTACAATGTAACGTTGCACTGTTGAAACAGAAGGTAAATCATAACATTTAGGGGGTCTCTTGATTGAACTTGACACCGAATCTAGGAAAGTAATAATGGTTTACTTTAAATATAAATTTATTTTGTATGTACTGTGTAGGTGACTGTATTGAGTGCAATTCTTCTTACAACAGTGTTACCTCAAACTCTAATTAAGCCCAGACAATGGAATGATAAGAAAAAAGATGCATCTGTCTGGTTGTGTTCATCAACACATGGCATCCAGCGATGACTGCATGCAGGGTTGGGAAGAGAGCAACGGAGGGAGAGAAAGTGACATATATAGGGAAAGGGAAAAAGAAGGAAGGAGACAGATACCACAAGGGGAAGGAGTGTAAGATAGAGAGAGAGAGAGAGACAGACAGACAGAGAGACAGACAGAAACAGACAGAAAGAGAGAGAGAGAGAGAGAGAGAGAGAGAGAGGGGAGGGGAGAGAGAGAGAGAGATAGAGAAAGAATGAGAGACATATATAGGGAAAGGGACAAAGAGGGAAGGAGACAGATACCACAAGGGAAAGGAGTGTAAGAGAGAGAGAGAGAGAGAGAGACAGACAGACAGAGAGACAGACAGACAGAAACAGACATAAACAGACAGAAAGAGAGAGAGAGAGGGGAGGGGAGAGAGAGATAGAGAAAGAATGAGAGACATATATAGGGAAAGGGACAAAGAGGGAAGGAGACAGATACCACAAGGGAAAGGAGTGTAAGAGAGAGAGAGAGAGAAAGAGAGAGAGAGAGAGACAGACAGACAGACAGAAAGAGAGATCTATCAACACAACAACCAAGGAACTTTAGATCCATTGAGAGAGAGAGAGAGGGGAGGAGGGGGAGAGAGAGAGAGAGATAAAGAAAGAGAGAGAGAGAGAGAGAGAGAGAAAGAGAAAGTTAAAGATTTGTAGATTTATTGTTAGCTTCAATATATAGAGATAGAAATAAAGAGGAAGAGAGAAGAAGAAATAGGCAGTGAATTGAAAAAATGGAAAATTGTAAGAAGATTAGGAAAGGGTTGGTCGAGGCATTGAGAAATATAGATATTTTTTGTTGTCCTTGGGCTGGCTATTAATTGGTCAAAGTTATTGTCAGAGTCAGTGCCACAAAGTGAATATATATTATATTTACTTCAATGTTCTGTTCTATTGTTTTAAAAAGTATATAAACAGCTGGTACAAGGTGTATTATATACTCCTTAATAGAATATGTACATGTAATTGTGGTCCTGTAAACCTTTTTCATCATCACCTCTCAATAATTTAAGTTAAAACATTTTATATGAATGTTAAAAAGCAATGGTGGACAGATTTGGGTGTGCGTCTTTTAGAATTTCTTCTTTGTTTTTACCTTTGTAATGGACACTCTGCTCGGCCGCTTTAGTGAAGCTTGAAAACAATCCCTTGAGTTTGCTTGTAAGGAAAGGTTTTTGGGCAAATTATTAAAAGTCAAGGTGAACGCATGCTCTTTTCATCTAGCGTGTTTCCTGCGCCGGTTCGCTTGATGAATGAGCGTCGTGTCTGATGACGCCAGCGATCATGAAGATAATGATCGGCGGAATGGATGCAAGCATGAAGAGCGTACAGACATGTGTTACAGAGATTACATGCCAGTGGAGGACATTTTTTCTATCTCTTTCATTTTCTGCTTGTTAGAATGCATTTTCTGTTGCTATTTGTGGTTTATTCATTAATATAGCAATCAAGTATACTTTAACCCGTATTACGGTGCCACTAAGTTTACAAAGATGTACCACTCTTCATATTTTCAATTGTTTATCTTCGCTAATAGTAATATAAAAAATTTCCCATGGTATCAACCATCATATTGCTTGTGTCAAAGGAAATGTTTGCCCGAACTTATTGTAGACCAGTTTAATATTTGGGAAGTTAAAGTTGCTTTGAGCTTTCAAAGGGGTACTTTAAAATGCGAAGTTCATTCATATTTGTCTACCCCTTGGCTTTAGAGAACCAACTGTCAAGTAAAATAACAAATGAATCTTAAAATCTAAATACATGTATTTAGATTTTGATAAGGTTAGTAAATTCATGCTAAATCAGGCATTTCTGTGGTTAAATTTCAAAAGTTGAACAGGATCAATGACATTTTTGTTTTGGAACACCCTTCATATTTTTTTTCAAAAAAAAAAAATAATTTCAACATCAACATTGTCCACATTTCAACAGGTTCAGCCTACCTTATTAATGCCAGAAGTATGTGTAAACAACATTAATGAGCTTTTCAAATACGAGGAAATAAAAGTGCAGGTCGTAAAAAGTGAAAGAGGAATCCACAATGCCCACATGGCATGGCAAGGTGTGATCGTTTGCGGCAGTGCACAATTAGCTTCAAATGGATTAGAATTATTTGCATTCCAGCAGAGTACATTATTGAGTTATTTTACCATCAAGGAGTAAATTGTGAAACAGACGCCCCTGCACAAATTGTTGGCATACCAAGCATTGTATGTGTCTGGTTATGACATTCGGCATAACTGACTGTTCGATGACAAAGGAAATTGTCTCAATTTGGTGCTGCGGAAGTTGCTAAAGCTATTTTTGAGATGAGCTTAATTTTACTATGTCAATGAAATTGTGGATCCTCGTTTGGGCTCTTAGGGTGCGTTCAAGCGATTTTTCGAAGCTAGAATCACAAACATGAATCACAATTCAAAACGCCGATACAAAACACGGTTACTGCGGGAGATCGTTCAAGCGATTTTCCATCAACGCTGATTCTCGCTCATTTCAAGCCCACCCAGGAAGAATAGAAATAGGTAGCAATAATATATATAATAGATGACGTCATAGAATCATGATTGAGATCTCTGTTCGTACAAGCGAATTTTAGCGACCGTGATTCTGCAGAATCATGATACAAAACACATCTTTTTCAGCGTTTCATGTTTATGTTTTTTAAAAACGCTTATTTTTACGACCAACAAAAAATTGCTTGAACGCAACCGTGTTTTAAACTAAACGTCTTTGAAAACCATGATTCTAGGGTGAAAAAGTGTCGATTGAACGCACCCTTAATCATGGTTCCCAAGCATCCCATTTCACGTTTTTAGTGAGTGTTGCAAACATTTTGCCCAACTTGTTTTCTCTTTTGCTGCCTCTCCCTGCCTAATTTCCATTTTGTTTTGTGTACATTGTATTCAAAAGCAATCTCTTTCTACTAGCATCTGTTGCCGTCTAGAGCATTATTTTTTGATACATTAAAATCACTAACTGTTGAATTCAATGTTCTTTTAATAAATTTAAAAATTAAACTAATTGACAAAAACTATTCTAATTTCAACATTGTTTTTATAAACATTTCTTTATAAGTCCTTGAGTGCTATCTATTTTTTCATAGATGTTCATGAACTTTCAAAGTACAAATAAAGGGTGCGTGTACTTTGTTTTCACACTGTCATCTACGAGTTGTGTAATATGGAATGACAGTGTAATGATTCACTGTTTAAATCTTGACTAATTGCTTTTGTTAATGAGGAAGAGTGGGCCAACAATGGATTTAGAAACGAATTGTCTGACTTTGGCTCAAACCTTGACATACCAAGTATCTCCATTGAGGCAGTACAGATGGCTAAGGCCAAGGGAAGGAGGGCACTTTACCCCCTTGCTTCGCCTCTCATTCATTGAACTAGAATGCAAACTGTTTACACTTTGGAGTTCATTGAATTGTTTGTAGAAAGTATATAACTGAAGATATGTGTCCATGAATGCATTGTAGCAGTATCAAGCCCTTACTTACTAAAACCAAGTTTCGATATGAAAGTGATTATTCTGGAAAAATGTGATTTGTTTTTAATACTGTGTAATTAAATGACTCCAGTTGACATCCATCTGGCTCATAGCAGACAGTATCAGTAATCAGAGACAATGATGAATGCCTCCTTGCTAAAACAGAATTGCATTTTGGACTTCTACGGTACCTGCAGATTTCCAAACTACCGTAGATGTAGAATAATATACTTTGGGATCATGTAAATATGGTATTGTGGGATTGAGAAATTGATTTCTCATTCCCTATTTTCATTTGTCCTTTTTTCTGTTCTATTTTCTATTCTCAGCCAGCATCAAGAGTGCCTCACCTTCAGTTAATACCAGTGGAAATAAAGAAGGAAATTAAAAAAGACTCTGCTCTCTTTACTGAGCCTATAAAGATATTAGCTAGGAGACATGGGTACACGATCAGTAGACACATTAAGCCGCTGACTTTGCCATTGCCGAGCACATTCATGTAACCTCGTACAAGGCACGACATGATTTCTCAAAAAGATACCCTTCTCTCGTTAATTATCAATATCCTCCCTCATTTTAAATCCATTTTGTTATTTTTAGTCGAAACTTTAACCAAAGTCATCCCCACGCACACAAAAAAAAACGCATAGGGGCGTAGGATCTAGATATGCGGATCTTATGGCTTAGGCGGTAAAATCGGAGTACTCGCTGCGGAGACACAAAGCGTTAGGGTCCGTCAGTAACGGGCGATTATGTTTGACCTTGTTTGAGGTGATGAAATCTAAGGCAGATGTGTTTCCTTCAAGATTCTTTTTCATGTCTTCCCCTTGCGGATTTGATTCCGTTTTAAGAGAGCACTTCAACTCGTACTGCATATCGTGCCATGATAGTTATCTGTCAATGGGTAAGGCAGGGATTAACTGAAGCATTTTCCTCCCAAATCCTGGGATTAGTGTTTGGCCGATCCGATCTGTCTTTAAGAAATTGGATTTCTTTGTTTTCATTTTTACAAGCTCATATTCCTCCCGTTGTGAGATATTTGTTGTTTTTATGTTGAGAAACTTTAGCTAGGGCTGATTGCCGAGAGCTAGATCGAGGGCTGGGTGTTAACTCAATGTAAAAGTATATCACCAATCACCAAAACATGTTTTCCTCTTGATGTAAGGGGTTCCATGTTGCTACACTGTAGTCTAACTAGGAGTTTCATATATTTCTTCTACAAACAGATATTGCAGTTTAAATACACTCCCAGTGAACTGTTAAACGTCGTATTGAGTAGACTACTGAACGCACACATATATCCCAAGTCGGGTTCTGTGCACGTCCTATATGCAGGAATTTATGTTATCCTTTATTTTTTCATATGATCCTTATTAAACTGTTTACCTATAGATAGAATGCCAGGTACGTTACACATTCTACCTATACACAAATCATTTTTTTACAGGTCATTGGTACATTTTCACCCATATGCTTTTACCTTGAGTTAACACACCCTTCTGGCTCTCAGCGGACGACATATCAGTCATGCATAAGTTATATACTGGCACTTGTCTTTGATTTACATTATCAACAGGAATTTTTGTTTCAAATATTTATTTTAAAAAGGGGACGATATAATTAAGCTATTATAATGTAATTCTAAAAACCTTATACCCCATTAGTCATAAAATAGTCATAAAATATTAGTCCTAAAATATGTATTATATTATTTGTTATGAACTCAAAGATTGTTAAAAGCTAGAGGTCGTTTGCAAGGAGGTCAAGTCCAAGGGGACGAACTTCCGAAATTTGTGCCAGAAATTTCATAAATTTCATAAATTTGGTGATTTCCTGTAAGTAATATTGGCCATTTCCTGTGACATAGCTGTTCATAATATGATTCAGGCGCACAGCTGATGATGTACCCCATCATGTTGGACTATCCTCTGACCACAGTTGGTCAAGAATGAGAGGCCATGCATCTAGGACCAATATTATTCTTCTGGACTATTAGTAATCACTATTGCTGTCAGTGAGTGTGATATAGCGCTGTGGGGTCACCCGAGGGCAGAAATCTTTGATAGTAGTATCAAATCTTTTTTTTTCCCAAAATCATTTACTTTCAGTACTTGCAGCAGACTACGGTAGTCTAATTTTTGTTCACACGTACGCTGTGTTTGGAACTTTGTGGTTGTACACCAGTCTATTTTACAGGCCAGGGATTCGGTTCCCAATAAAACAAATAATTATATTAATCGAATATCATCCAGCCTAGACTTTGATCTGACATTGATTTTCAGATTCTTTTTACTGCATGCCTACATGTAAATTGAGAAATATCATTTTGTGTATCCAAGAATACTGAAGAGCACTGATGTCTTAATTCTAACTTCAAATGTGCCTTATTACAATTTTTAAGAAATGCACATGTGGAACAGCACTTTGCTTTTATGTTTCATTTTTAATTAATGAGTTAGATGGAAATAGATTAATTTGAATGTAAATAATTTGATTAAAAGAACTGTCCCCAACAGACATTCATGGATGGAGGGAGGGAGGGAGGGAGGGGGAGAGGGGGAGAGAAAGGGGAGAGAAAGGGGAGAGGGGAGAGAGGGGAGAGGGGAGAGAGAGGGGAGAGAGGGGGAGATAAAGGAACTTTGAGATGAGAAAGGGGGTATTGTTATTCATCCTAAGATATAATTTCATAAAGAGACAATACCAACAAAAAGAAACAGACAAACAGACAGATGATACTAAGATGGGGGTGGGGAGGAGGGGGGGGGGGGTGGATAATATTTATCAATTTTTCCACATATGTACTATTTTCGTAATATTTCCTGCAGACACAGAGTCTGACACTGCATTATATCACTCGATGCTATAATCACTGTGATAATGCATGTCGACTACCTTAAATCTTGCAGCTTTTCGCACTTTGCAGTTTATTTGACATTTGTCAGGTAAAATTTATCTTACTCTTGTTTTTTATCTAACATTATTACTACATGTATAGTTCCTTCCTGTTAGTTGATAGAGAATGCTCTCCTCTCTTTAAATACCACAAAACCTCCTTGATTATTGTATATATTTAGCCCCTAGTTCATCCATTTCTAAAGCTATGTGCTCAAAAAGATAATTAAAGGTTCCTTCATCTCACAGCATCACCTATCCTTTGCGTTGTACCTAAACTGAATGACAAGGTTTTATGAACAAGGGAATTCATTGTGATGTCATTGTTTCCTTTTTATTTCATATTAGATTTCGTAAATCTGTCACCATTTGGTTTAATTTTTGTTTTGTATTTTAGATGGGATTTCAAACATTTACTATTCAATTTGTGTTTTGTGAGATATTGTCCTTTTTATTTTTAATATATGGAAGTTTCTAATCCTGCTTCCCTTGAAATTATCTTCTGTATTAGAAATATATTCTTTGTTTTTTAGCCGAAAGTGGAGGCACTTCCCTAACTTGTAGCAAACTCCGTCAATGTATCTTTGTTTCCATGGAATCACCGCGTACCAGGACTTAGGTATGTGGTGTTGCTTCCTCCTATAAAGGATTGTGGTTTGGCCCTTGGACGTTGTTCATTGACGCCATATCCTTGTGACGTCCTTGGCAATTGCCGAGCTGTTCGAAAATGGCATTAATACCCTATTTGAACAAGCGAACTGTCGGAATGGGGATAATGCAATGGACTGTATGAGGAGATGTGGAGGTGGGAATCGGAAGTGTATGATTTTCGACAATTGTGGCACGGTATTTGATTTCTAGGCTAAATGGACAATTAGATCAATCTGTCAGTGGCATTGGAGTACAAACATATTGATGTGGTTTGCTTTGTAACAGTCGGTTAGAGGCTTTTTTAACTGCAGAAATTATTTTGTTTGACAAGCAATCGGGGTCTGGGATAGGAATGAATGGTTTGTCAATCTAATGGATTTGCGGTATAGGTGTAAATGAAATGGGGGTATAGTGTGTTTATAGGGGAGTATCTTGTGTGTGTTATGACTATTTAATAGTGGGAGGTGTTCATACAAATGAAAAAGAAGTGGCAAACTTCACCTTGAGTCTTGCTACTGTAATTAATGTTGGGCCGTTTTATTTATTTAAAATAGTAGTTAAAGATTTGCGCCACTGTTTTGGACTTTGAGTTGTTATTTGAGATGGTATGTGTGATAGTATCAATATTGATGGGTGTAAACAAAAATTAGATGTTAGTTAGCAAGGTGTTTAAATTATGGTTTGAAAGTAAACACTTTATGCTATCTTTAGAGAAAATGTGGTGATTTTCTAATAATATTTCATCCCCATCAGCCGTGGTTTTATTGCTATTGTCTCACACTTTGTGAAAGTAACCACTTCCTCTTCAAAAAAGGTGAGAAAAAAGTGTGTTGATCACATGAAAATGATGCATTTATGTTAAACGTTTAATATCCTAATTGTTCTTGTGCGCGTCATTGCCCAAAAAGGGCATTATACTCTGTGATATGAAGTAACGTAATGAGTTAAAATGATTGATATGAGCCTTTCTGGCTCTCATATCTCTCTCTCTCTCTCTCTCTCTCTCTCTTTCTCTCTCTTTCTTTCTCTCTCTTTCTCTCTCTCTCTTTCTCTCTCTTTCTTTCTCTCTCTCTTTCTCTCTCTCTTTCTCTCTCTCTTTCTCTTTTTCTCTTTCTCTTTCTCTCTATTTCTCTTTCTCTCTTTTTCTCTTTTTCTCTCACTCTCTATTTGATATTATTCCCTTTTCTTCCTCCCCACCTTTTTAAAATTCCTTTTCTATCCCAGCTCAACCACAAGTTTTTTCTTCTTTCTTTTCTCCCTGACTATCGTGGGGCTAATTTGTCTTCCTATTAATATTTCAATCTATTTCATTCTTTTTTATCTCATCTCACAAAAACACACCAGTTATCTGATCATCAATACCTTTATAAATCCATTTATTAAATATTACAAAGGTTAAAGGTAAACTGCGCTTAGTGCAAGTCATTTCTCTTAGTACACTTATGGATTTACCTTTTAAAATATTTTTTAGGTCTTTCCACTTAATGAATACTCCAGGGGGGCCCACAGCACCTGTTTCAGTTAGGGTATTACTATTAATATTAGTCATATGTATCATATCATATCAGAATTTTTGATTTATTTTGCAGTAGACTGCAACTTATATCCCTCCGTAGGGGTTTGGGGGTTGGGGGAAGGTGGGATATATATTTTTGGCTATATCCTACTGTCTGGCAAGGTGTTAGAAACTATCGGTTTCTTATCTGATCTAGACACCATGATAAAAGGAACACAGGGGGTATTGATCGATGCTCATAAGGGCAATGTCAAGGGTGTCTGGTTTGGAAGTAGGGGGAGTTGCAGAAGGTGTTTGACCTACATGTGTGTAGGGGTGAAGTGCTTACATGAGCGGGATTAGAAGGTAGGGGCAGGGAGGGGAGACTATACTGGTAGGGGGTACTTACAAGTCATCAGGTCTTTGACCTATCTAGGGGTGCAGTGCTTCGGGGAGAATGAGAGGAACATATGGATTGTGTTGTGGAACTGGTCCTTGACTTTATTTTGAATTTGGGACTACAAAAGAAAGTTCAAGAACTTAGGAAATTTGTAACTTAAACATGGGACTAAGAGCGTAGGTAAGGTAAAAAGGCTGTATAAGGGCAAGGCCGTAGAAGGGCAAGGCTGTACAAGAGGACTGGGATTCTAGGTGAAGCAAAAGTCAGTATATATCTTAGTCATTGGCACCCCACACAATGACAGGGCTCTGACAGCAAGCATTGAAACCACAGTGGTTTACCTCGGATTATGAGTGGAAACCCAGAAATCCAGGTATTGACTCATCCCCAGAGGGCTTTTCTTCAGCTTTTCTTTTTTTCTTTTTGACTGGTATTGCTGCCAAGTTGCAGATCATCGGCTAGTCAGCAACCTTTTTTAAAAACTGTCAAATGCTGATGAAAATACATAGAATTAGGTAGAAAGACAGAGCAGTTTACCTCTGAGAAGGTGTGAAAGAGATCTGGAAAACTAAGAAAGAAGTAAAGAAACCATTATATACCTAGAATTGCTCAAGGAAACGTCACTCTAAATCTTGTACTAGATAGTTGTACTAGATAGTTGTACTTGTAAACCTAAATCATACATATTTGAAAAGTTGAATTTCAGTCCTTTTGTGTATTGGAACAAAAGGAAGTCCGCCACTTTATCACAGAGACATTATCAATTCAGCCAATTTGAAGAGCCTATATACCAATAGTGATTGCAACTTTCAAAAATTTATAACTTTCTAATGTTTTGTCCGATTTTATTCAAACTTTCACCTGTACGCTTCTCTGATTTGTCTGCTTTCTTCTAGATAAGTTTACTATCAAGGATATATATATATATATATAGTCCTCAGTATTGCATACACACATCCGTAAGATTCATCATTTTCTGCTTCTCAACTATTCTGCATGCCTTTTATTAGCAGTCTTTCATATTCTCAATCAGTCTGCATGAAAACACCTTGGAGTATATATAAACACCATGACTTGCTCCAATCCTCGTTACACAAACTTTAATTACTAATTGGTACCACTCCCTTTAAGAATAAAGATCTTTTTGATACTCCTTCCCATTTCGCCCTTCTCAGTCAAGAGCAGATATATAGCCTGTTCAGACTTAAAGAAATTTATACGAAAATTGTATTAAAAAATGGCGTATAAAGCATCATTGTATATACAATATACGAAAAGAGCATACAGACGAGAAATCAACGTCGAATAAAGAAACCAATTTTGACGAGGTCAGTTTATTCTTTATCAATTTTACAGTCGAAACGATCCTCAGGCAGGCATTTCGCTGTACGTTTCTTTATACGATCTCAAGACTAGGAAAATGTAATAACTAAGCAAATAGCTACATGTATATGATGAAGACCCTGTATTTACATTTATTGCTCTTTCATAGGGATGAGTTAAACTGCTAATGCAGATTTGCAGTTAGATCTTTTGAGTTTATGAGTGTGCTAAATGGCTAATACTGCGCTGCAAAAGTCATAAACATTTGCCTGAAAAGAGAGGGGAAATTTACTTACTTGAAAGATTAATTACTAATTAAAGTAATCCATTTTACATCACTTTATGTATGATTGAAACATCACATTAAAACAAAAAAATTATATTACAATCACTGTACGATTGAAATTTTGTTCCAAAGCAATGATGAACCTTTCATCCAAGGCTTAAAAGCCCTCGAATGTGGAGATGTTTTCCTGCTTTTTGTCACTCCATTTGAAAAAAATCAAATCAAAGTTGACAACTTGATTGCAATTCACACCTGACTCCATGATTAATCATGTAAGGTATGTGCGCAAGAAAAGCAAGGTTCACACAGCAGTCAATTAAGGTTGTGGTTATAAACTTTGAGATTATATTGTAGTAAGGGGTCGTGCGGACGCAGTCATGGTTACTAAACTTAGGTTAACTCGAAGTTGCAAACCACAACAGATCTTAAGGTTAGCGCGGTAACTACGAGCAGCAAGGGGTCCTCACTCAAGGTTACGTGCCCTGCAGATGCAATGAACTTTGCCAGCTTGTAGTAAAAATGAATGTTTTCTCCAGCTGTGAATACTGTTGTTTTGGTCCCATGTGAACTCTCGTCGTGGTTAGTACGTGGATTGTTGTTTCTAACTTCAAGGTTTGGCAAACTCAAAGTTTAAAACCACAATGGTCCCGTGTGAACACAGCCAAAGTTACCTTGCATAATCCCCTAGATCATATGGATAAATGACACATGAAGATTAACCTAATGCATGTAATGAGATCAATCTCTTTCTCCCATCTTAATCATCCTCGCATTATGATAGAAATGTAATCATTACTTAGGGCAAGCAATGCGCTCAGGCAGTTCAACAAAATCAAACTCATTCTATCTCACAGTATGTTTAAAATATATTGGGAATTAGTTAAAATATAATTATTAAATTCAATTTTGATTAAATAGAAAGATCCTTTTTAATTATCATAAGTCCATTTAGCAAAGGAATGCAATGTACATACCTGTTAAAAAATGCCTTAATTATCTAATATTTTTCTTGAAAGAAACATTATTTCTCTCTTAATTTATGAGCTTGCATTCCGCTACACGTTAAGTTGGTTTCTATGTCTTTAACAGTTTGTTGAAAAGTGTATTATATCTTAATCTGATGTGAACTAAGTGACTACTACTGAGGCTAATACAAATGTTTTTGTTGACTCTTGTCATAGACAAAGCACTATCAGACAAATTTGTTGGTCAGTTATTATGAGATAGCTGTAAGAATTGATAATCTTTAATAGCCAGCAGTAAAATGAGATTCATTCCTATATAGTTTGACACTAGCGAGGAGATGTCTAGGAACTTCTTTATATAACCGTTATTGTTGCACTCGACTATGTTGCCATGGTTACAACATCCAGTTTTAGATGTTTGAATCATGATGCCATCCAGGTCCGTCTATATAGCAAAGTGTCTTTGAAAACATTACTTGTGGGTTTTCTCCAATAAGCTGATGATTGTTAGGTTCCTGCTTCATTTCCTCGTGCCATGTGGTTTAGAAACTTCCTACATTCTTGTAGAAATGCACCATTTAAAAATTTAAAATGACATGATGTGATTTCAGTCAGCAGCGTTTGTGATGGAATTATGTGAAGATTTAAAAAAAAAACGGAATTAGATGCTACTGTAAAATTTAATTTGTAGATTATTGCAGTAAGTTCCAAACTGTGATCACTTTTCCACAACCATTTCCCAAATTAAACATTGAACCAAGGTTTAACTGACAAGCGTAACTTAGATGAATCTTAAACATACTATGATAATCAATTGCCATTAAACTTTCTAACATACTTAATTGCATTCTAGATTAGATATAACGAGAATTTGTAAAATATAAAACAAGATTTTTTTAAACATTGTAAACAAAAATTGCACAAATAGAAGGAGAAAGCCTCTAATTTCTAAATGCTCATAGTACTTCAAGACAATATTCAGTTCACCTCACCCTAAATATCGTCACTTGCTATGACAAGTTCACTTCCTAATTACTTGCAAAATTATGGCTATTTTTGACAATGTCATTTCTATTTCTTGACAATGTCATTACTATTTCTTGGCACAGGGTTATGAGAACTAGAGTAGCTGGCCTTTTTTCTGCAATAGTACTTGATTACATTAATACAATGAGAAGGAAAAAATAGAAAGCCACTGGGATCTATTTCCGAATGTTCCAGTCAATTTCCATCGGTAAATGGAATAGCCTGTGAATCACTGATGACACAACTTTTGTCAAATGGGTGAAGTTTGTAAGAATAGTGACATGGCATGTGGGCTTGTGAATAAATAAGATCATGAATGGACTAAGAATAGATTTAGTAATGACTTTGGTCTGGTTGAAAATAAGGAATTCTTGTTTATTTAAAGTTATAAATACCTTATTATTAAAGTGTTATATCAATAGTGATTGTATTAACCTTACAAGTTACAAGCTTTTCTTAGAATTATGTAGAAATATAGAAAATCTGGGCAGTTCAAAACTTCTAAGGTACCATAAGAATAGAGATAAAGGATTGATTTACCAAACTCTCCACACAAAAATTAAAGACACAACCAGTTCAAAACAGAAAGAATAGCTCTTCTCTGTGGATGGGTATACAAGTAGCTTTTTGACAAGATTCATCACACAAGATTCATCACACAAAAACCCTGTCATCTCTTGTTTTAAGTCCACCCAGATATTGAATTTTTTTAATAGAACCAGATAAATCAGAGGAACATATGAGTGAAAGTTTGAGCAAAGTTCGATTAAAATCAAGAAAGTTACACATTTTTAAAGTTTGGATCAATCAAACACAAACTGGCAACACTGTGACGTATCTTGCGGGCTCCTCTCCAATTTGCTTTAATTGCTAGTGATGCTTCCCTGTAGATCCATTCTCCTTCATGGTGCCAGCCTGCCCTCAAGTCCAGGAACTTGTACCAATTCCCCGGACTCGAGTAATGTCTTTCATGTCGTAATGTCCTAAGGCCTGGTTTTCTAAAGTTGTCGCCCTCTAGGCTTTTCTGGAAGAAAATAAGTTCTTCAGCAAGAAACCCCAGGGGCAGGTAGCCCGAGGGAGGATGATTTTATCTAGTCGAGATGCTTCCATATTTTAAATTCAGAAAAATTGTCATTTTGCTAGCCAGAATGGATTGAGCTTCCCTTGATATTTTTTTGTGGTTTTCAGGTTTTCATCTAGGAGTTCCTGTCCCAGGTCCTCCTAGGATTTCATACATCCTCTTCACCCTGGCCTAGATGACTCCATAAGTCTCTGTTCTCTATTTTCTTCTACTTAAGGAGGGGCTTGAAGTGCTAACATTTTACACTAAAAAGAATGACTTAACAGGAACTTCACAATGGGTACCTCCTCATTAGCCCAAGTAAGCTTGAGCTTTAGATATTAAACAGCTCAGCACTTCTTGAAATAATAGTCAGAGTTTTAAGTTCCCTGTCTCCATTACACCGAGTCAAGTGATTTGCAATCACTCAAGGAATTAGCTTGAGCTATACAGAGCATGTCACAGTTTGATTGTGTCTTCACAGGCAAATTTAGGCTGCCATTTGGAAAAATAATGGACTATTTCATGAACAAGGCCTAGTTTGTTTGAGATAATAGCTCAAGCTAAAATCCTAAGCACAACCATGAAATAGCCAACTACTTGTGTCTTCTGACTGCAAAAGTATCTGAAGCTAGTTGTGCTATGGCCAATTCACCTGCATTAGAATCAGTGGGCTATTTTGAAAACTTAGGCTTATGAAAACGGGGGCAAATAGAGGTTCCTTGTATGTTGCAGTTCGTCACATACCTAGCATCTTGTTTCATCATGAATCATTCCTCGTGGGGATGCCATTTCCTATGAAATTTACCCTGTGTTTGTTGGCATCGTCTTGGTAACCTGTGCCTGGTCTTTCTTCTTTGGTGGTATACTCAAGCTTTGAGGTCATAGA
Source organism: Mesocentrotus franciscanus (assembly GCA_037976565.1). Lineage (NCBI taxonomy): Eukaryota > Metazoa > Echinodermata > Echinoidea > Camarodonta > Strongylocentrotidae > Mesocentrotus > Mesocentrotus franciscanus. The sequence goes on along the minus strand of CP137674.1, from coordinate 16,117,333 downwards.
AGGTCAGAGAAGGTCATGAAAGGTCTTCATGTGAGATTAGTGTTAGCAATGATCATAAATGTTATCAGAAATAAAATGGAATGCATTGTGATTTGTTTCTTTTATTGAAAGATACGTAAGAAACGAATGGTACCAGGATTGTATTTCATTTCTTGCAAAATAGGCAGCATATTTTATAATTGTAAATGCAGGGATTTTAATAGAATTATTTTGCTCATTAAACATGATAATGAAAAAGTAAATTGAATCATGTAATCAAGTATTTTCTTTCTGTTTTAAATCTTTGTATCCAGACACCAGAAATCCCCAAATTTGAGGAGGACAAAGCATTATTGCCAGGTAGCAGCAAAGAGGGTGCCAGCACATCTGCAATCATGGAGGGAGCCGCTGCAGAGCCACAAGTATTCACCAATGGGACCGACACCCTGGACGTCGCGGATCACGACGACATCTTCGACATAAACGGGAGTGCGGAGATCACGCAGACGGACGATGAGTTTGAGAACAATGAGCGGATGATGGAAGAAGAGGATGCAATTACAAAGAAAGAATTTGCCGAGGTGGAAGATATTTTTCAGAATGACAATCATGTGATTGACACCACTGATATTGAAAATGAAAAGGTGAGCAAAGCGAAAGAAGAAGTGAAAGCGAAAGAAGAAGTGGAAGATATTTTTGGAGATAACCTCCATGTTGAGGAGGAGGAGGAGCACGATTATGAACCTATATTTACGGCAGACGCAAGAGAAGAAGAACCTGTCATAAAAATCACAGACGTAGATGCAGAGAGGTCAAGTCCTGAGGTCACCTTGGAACCTGAGGGGAATTTTGACAATGAGGCGGATACGTCTGAGCTGGATGTAGACTTACCCTTTCCTGATATGCCCAGGAAAAGTGATATTTCCCTCAATTGGGAGGAAGTAGTGGAGGAGGAGCAAAAGAAGCAGCAGCCCTCGGCTCCCACCCCACCACCAACAGACATTGATGCCCCTTCTTCCCTTGCTGCAGAGCAGGAAGAAGAAATAGACGAGGGAGAAGTGGCCAAATTTGTAGAGAAGATCTTGATCAGTTCAATGAATGAAGTGTCTAGCCAAGCGGAGGAGCAGGAAAGTGAAAGTCAAATGGAAAATGTTGTGGAGGTTCAAGTGAGTGAGCCCGCATTCGAAGCCCCTGAGACAACAGTTGAGTCAGACAATGTTCTGTCCCTGGAGATGGGGCCGGAGAAGGTTGATGTTGATGTTGTCGATGAGCCAGCTGAAAAAGAGGACTACTCAGTCAGCATCGAAGCTCCGGCCAGTGAACATGCTGACATCAATGGACTTGCAAAAGATCAAAATGGGGATGATAGAGAAGTAGAAATCCACACTGCTGTTCCTGTGGGTGCAGTGGAGGTAGCAAAGGAAGTGGAGGATGTCGTTAAAGACAGTCCAGCAACAGATATTAAGGAAAGTCCAGCTGCAAGTTTTAAGGACACTCAAGGTGCAGATTTTAAGTACAGTCCTGCTGTAGAGGCATCTGCAACATTTGATAAGACTGAAGAGCCCAGGAAAACACCTGACTACAATATTTCTGTAGAGAGCAAACCAGAGGTAGAGGTTGCCAAGAGCATGGAGTCAAGCGAGGGTCGACAACGCAAGATGTCTGTTCCCAGACCAAGAGATGTCAGGAAAGACCTCTCAGAAGCCCGTCCAAGCTTCTTTGGCTCCAACACTTCAGGTCCTAAGCCCTTCATGTCCAATACCCTTCCTAGGGTGAGTGTCCTTCCAAAAATCAGCACATCATACCAACGCAAGTCACCCACATCACCCGTGTCTCTATCTGGAGATTACTCCAGCTTTAACAAGGGTGCAGAAGAGCTTCCTACAGTGGCAGGACCAGATTTGACTAAGGACGACACTCAAGTCATCAGTGAACTGGGTACCATTGAGCTTCCTCTTATTGAAACACTGTCCAAACCATCATCGCCGAAAGCAGCAACTGCGTCAATAGCCACGGTAGATCCTGACTCTGTTGTTCCAACGAAGGAGAGCAAGGTAGAGTCTGGTCCCATGGCACCTGTCTATGCTCACAAAGCTGTAGAAAAAGTTCCTATCGTCTTGGATGGCACATCTCCTGAAGAAATTGAAACCATGTTTGCCAAAGACCCAGAAGAGGAGGAACCAAAAAAGAAGAGCATGGGGAAGGACGATGTCCTGGCATCAACACGAGTCAGGAAGGTTTCCAGGACAACATGGAAGGGCCAAGTTGAGTTCCAGAAGTCAGTGGACAAGTCTTCTGTTGTCCTTGATCAGTCGCAGGCTGCCAGCTTAAAGAGATATGAGGAACGAAAGAAGCATAGATTTGATACTTTTTCAGGAAAGTACAGAGCTCGTGAGGACTCTACGTCAGAGGCTGAATCTGAAGGAAGCCAGTCATCGCAGAGTGGTCCCAAAATGCCAGATGTTGTCCAGTCAGGAGGAAAGGTCTCTAGTCATGTCCATCCAGATTCAGAAATAGTAGCGCCCAAGCTGAACATGAAATCTGTTCGCTCTCTCTGGGAGCAGAAGGCTGCTGAAGTAGAGCAACGCAGACGTTCCCTACAGTCCAAGAGTCGGCCAGTGTCCCAAGGAGAGAGGTCTAGACCATCCCACTCAAAGGGTATCAACAAGTCTGTTGATGGCCTAGACAACCTAGATGACAGCATTGAAGGCAGCACAACTTACTCTTACGATGGAACTTCCGATGATGGTTCTACCAAGAGGGAAAGTTTGATCGAGAGGGATATTCGCCTACAGAAAGAGCGTGCCCTGGAGATTTCAAAAGAAAGAGATCGTCTGCGATCGGAATCCACCTCCTCAAGAGATGAGAGTCAGCAGTCGGAGACATCAGAGAGTCAGGATGACCAGCTTGTGGATATCGTCCGCGATACCGAGCTTAGAAGAGACTCGGACGACGGGAGATCGTCACCGAGTCAGAGCAGTGGGTATACGTCTGGTCGTTCCACACCGTCAACCCCTGCTGGGGATGACATCCTGAAAGTCAAGACTGGAAAGTCTTTGGGAAAGACACCTGAGCTGAAGATGTCGCTGTCACCCACTGACCCAGAGGCCAGCTCCAACTACAAGGAGTACCAGAAGGCCCTCAAGGGTTCAAAGGCTGATGGGAAGTTCTCTAAAAGCGCTACCTTCCCAAGAAGAATGGAAAACTATGACAAAGAGGTACAGTGCAGTCTCCTGTCTTTGTTATTTGTGTTTCTTGCCTTATTTCTCTATATATTTGTACATATTGTTATCCTTTATCCATGCCTGTGAATAATATCGATGATCATATAGGCTGCATGTTTTCATTGGAGTGTTCAATTTGTTAGCATTGTTTATCCCTTAATACTCAATTTGTCATATTAATCACTAACATTCATGTATTATGTTTTCTTCTACATATTGAGTGAGTAAATGTTTTTCAAAGTCGAACCACCTCAGATATTGAGTCCAAATTATTTAGCCAAACAGCTCCATATGGCTCAGCAGCATAACAACATATTCAGAAATTTAGACACACCGTTTTAACAAAATTTCATTCAGCTTGGTGGTATACATGTAACAACAGGAAATGGTATCACACTTTATGAATAAAAATCATTTCATGTCTTCATGTAGTTATGGTGGGTCAAACTTGTTGAACAAATAGTTTCATATGGCACACTAATTTGAGAAAGGACCCTTAAGTGCTGCCATGCGTTTAGATCTGCTTTCCTTTTGCACACTGTTGTTAAATGCTTGTATTATATTACATCCATTGACCTGATTAGCCACTCACAAATGTGCCAGAATGGAAGAATGTCAAATTAAAAAGTGTATTTCCAACTAAAAATGAGGTGAGAACATAATTGCATTCATTTTCTTTCCAGTAAATAACCTTGTTTTATTTCCAGTAAATATCCTTGTTTTATTTTTTAATCCAAAAGTCTTTCCCTTAAAAGTCTTTCCCTTTAAAGTCTTTATTTCAAATATTGGGTCGGCAAAGTGAATCATTGCTATTTTGGTCACCTTTCTCTTTGAGGTTGCTTTTGTAATTTTTCTTCCTTCTTTTTTCAAAAGTTTTCAGAAATTCAGAGCTTGATCAAAACTTGGTGGTGCAGATCAATTTTCCTACAAATCTATGGGAAAAAGAACATAGAAATAGTTTATTTCAAAGTTTCCATACTCCCTTATTATTTAATAATGCATGGGTAATGGGTTTGGCTATCCTAATATATATTTGCATACTTGATCACCAATGCAGCTACATTCAAGAGCATTAATATGAGTTCGACATGTGAATTAGATGAGGTTTTGTATACTTGAAGGCTGTTTAGCCTTTATACAATGATTACACCAAATATCCAAAGGTGAATCCTGACTAAGATTTCATGAGACAAGTTTCAGATCATTTTTGTTTGGATAAAGGATCTCTGGATCTCGCCTGGTGATTTGACAAAAGCTGCTTTGACATTTTCGTTGGGCTTTATCGTTGTAAAAGTAAAAGAAAAGGTGTTAGGTGGTCCTACGCACTCCCCTCCCTTAACTTTAAGTGGACAATAGGCCATTATTGTATTGTAACCAAATGTATGCATATGCCTTTGTGAAGCGTCTTGATGCGAATTATTTTGTTCACCGTTATGAAAAAATGTATCTCAATAGTCAGAATTCAAATTGCATAATTAGTTATTGCTAGGTAGGACAAAAATTATGGCTTGCCCTACCTAACAACACATAATATATGCAATTTGCATTCTGACTTCCTGTATTGAAATGCAATTATTTATAACGGGTGAATGAAATAATTCATATTGGTTTACTTTATGAAAAGGGCCTATTTTAATATAGTGTAATATACATGTAGTGTAGGATTAGGTTTAGGGATAGGGATAGGGTTACTTTTAGCTACCTTTACAGAGTTGAGTCCGGGGTCGAAGTAAGGAATTTAAGTCGGGTGACGAATAGACCACAAAGCAATGGTAACAAGAGCATGTTGTGTCATAAGTCTATTTTATCTCGCTATTTAAAGCTGATCCTGACAGGTGGCCAGATGAAGGGCCTCTCAAAGCCTGGGATCGTATCGCAAGTGGGAAGGGGAAATGAAAACTGAACTCCTAATTTCTCTGCTACCCTGCAAAACTATGCAATGCTACCCCCATCTCATCCTGCTCCTATATCCGACCGTGCACACTTCCCCCATCTCCTTTCCACTCGCATGCCTTGCTGCTATTTTGAGCAGCAGAATTTTGAAAGTTATCCGTATTTTCTTTGAAAATTGTGTTTTTAACTTTGTATATTTCACTTTTTGTACAATATAGTTACATTCTTTAAAAAGCAGGAAACATAAATGCTTGAGAATGAACATTTCTGACTTGAAAATGCCACCCTCGTCAGCTGTCAAGGAAGTTTTTGAGTGCAAAAACAGTACAAATGCATGTTACTTGATACATTACCAGCCCAGGGATCAATGTATTCATGTCTTTAAACTGTACATTTAGTAGAGATTGTGGTTTGATAGATGCAGATCACGGGACAAGCTTCGCGAATAAACAAAATCTTTGATAGTGGTCTAGATTTGAAAAGTAATGTAATCACAGCTTAATGATTATTTTTGCCATTCGGGAAAATCTCTTGCAACGAACACAGACATCATGAACACTTTGTGACAGTTTTTAGCTCTAGATCATAAAACTCAGGTATTGTGTGGTGAAGTTGTCTGGAATTTTTTTTCTTTTCTTGATTGCAATGTACTAACATCATTCAATCAATATGAACTTCCCACAGGCCGAGTCTTCAGGTGTCTCGCCGACCAACAGCGTAGGTGACGTCCCTGACGTGATCATGGTGGACGGTAACAAGACGACATCACCAACGGGAGACAAACCCAGGAAGGCCAGCATTGTCCAGCAGGGAATCAAACTCTCACAGAATCTGGAGAAGAAGAAGATTGGTTGGTTTTTATTTTCTGTTTATTTATTCCTTATAATTATGATCATTTTTTGTCAATTCTGATCTTAGATATGAGGATAAGTCGGCTTCTCAACAATTTGATTTTTTCAGGCTCTTGAATTTTGTAGTATCCTCCAGTTGCTCCATATCATATACTGTTCATGTCAGCAAATTGGGGAGTCCCATTTTTAAAATCATATTTTAAAGTATTTTGTTAATATTTCTGAAGTTTATTCCACAAAGCTTCATTTTTTAGGAATACTACATGCTTACAATGTCAGTGTCATTTATTATTCTGCACATTTAGTCCAAATAAAAAGGTCTTTTCCTCTTTTACATACATGTACATATTTAGTGGAGTTAAAAGTAATGATAACCAAACGTTCAAAATTTGTGTATATTACATTTCTTTGAGCACGAGAATCTGTATCGTAGTCAGTCGAGGTAATATTAGAGCTCCTTGAGTACCTTTCTTGTTGGACCCAAGTGCTATTCAAGTATCCAGTATTATTGTTGATGCTATTATTTTTACAACCACGTCTGTTTAAAAATGAATGACTTGACCTTCTTGTCTTGTAGATGTACAATGAACACAACTGTAGTTTCAAGTGCTATATGACTTTCAAATTGAAGCTTTTCCAGCTGTACATCTGTACATTGCTAACCCTTTGACTACTAAATTCTCTCATACCCTTAGGCTTTTATACATGAGCCATCTTAGTCCAGTAAGCAATGGGTTAAAAGTGTTGTTTTTTGTCGAATTGATCTCCCCCTTGCAGTCAAACTAGAGAAGAAGCCAAGACGCTCGTTGATGGAGCTGGAGATTGCGGCTCAGCGTGAGAAGGAAGAGGCGTTCCGCAGGGAGCAAAAAACCAGGAAGATGAGCACTTCCAAGTCCGTCGGCGACGAGGCCCAGCCCGACTCCTCCCCCGCATCATCGACCACCTCTTCACCTAATACATCACCCAGGAAAACTTCATCAGTATCGGGTTCTTCAGCCAAGCAGGTTTATAAGGTGGGTGCATCTTTAACTCTCTGCTAGCTTTAGTTGACGAATGGAACAAACAGCGGACTGTCACAGTCAATTATTGTTACACACATAGTGAATACAAATACTTTAAAAATGTGGCAGTCTAAGGTTTGGATCTAGAATAAATTAGAGAGATTAAAACAGATGCTTGGGTCCTCGTCATTTGGCTGGAGGCTTGCAAAGAAAATCTGTCAGCCCATCAACGACAGGGATTTTGATTGAAGGCCCAAAAGGGAATTGGCATTTCTCCATCAAAATGTCAACACTGACAGTCCATTTTTTGCTACACTGTTCCAAAGAAAATTAACGTCTCTGCGATGACATTACAGGAATAGCAATCAAACAAAAGGGATATCGAATATTAAAGATCTCAAATGTTTATTGGACAACTATATGATTTTTCATGTGCTGAACAAACATTTGTTGTAGCTGGGCTTAAGTTGTGCAGGATTTTCGTTCTTCCTGCTCATGCAAGTGGTAATTACTTTAGGACTTTGAATAATTGAATTGCGTGAACAAAAGAGATTTTAATCAAATATGGAAACTTGTCCATGATGGGTCTCTTGATTGACATGTACATTGAACAAGTGAATTATACATACCCCTGTAAATTTGATGTTTTCAATCTTTGTAGCTCAAGAATGAAAGGTGGACTGGTTAAATTAGGGCCTTTATTGAATACTTTTAGATGTAAGCTTTGATATGTCACATTCATATTAAAAAGAAACATAAATTCGGGACAAAATGAATATTTCGCATACTTAAAGGCCCTCTGCACTAGTTTGGCCAGGAGGGATTATAGGGATTAGCGTGGTCACTGACAGGTGGTTATCTCATCAACTCAGCTCTCAATTAACATAAGAAAAAGAGGATCATGGGGGACCAACAGGCACCGCTTAGGCATTGTTTTCTATATAGAGGAAGCAAGTAGCTACAAGTAGTACAGTGGGCTTTAAAAAAATGACAAAACTTGGTATTACAGGGTATGAACAAAATTAGTTGTTAACTGTATACCTGTGCAAAGGATGAGGATCTTGATCACCTGATCTTGTGGAAGTCAAGGCTACAGCTCTGGCATGAGATAGTCTTGGGGGGCGTTTCACAAAACTTGTCATCAGTGACAAATGACAGTTTTTGTTATAAGCTACTGAAATCCTTGCTTCTGATTGGTTATCAGCAGACTTGTCACTGATTTTTGTAATTTGTCATTGAAAAAAGGCTTTGTGAAATGGGTCCCTGAGCTACATTTTGTAGAAGGACCTGGAAATGTACACTTTATGATGAATTAAGATAGTTGACTGCTGTAGTTTTGTTTTTTCATTATATTTTCTCAAATAAATTCATGCATTACTGTACATAAGAATTGCATTCGCACTGGAGAAAAATAATTTAGCAGCAAAATCCTAAAATACATTTAGTAGCAGAAAAATCATCAAAGGCATTGCATTAAACATTGGCTCATGATGCATCTTGTCAAGAAATACACGTACCTAATGAGACAAAGACTTGTGGTCTTGGACTGGATTGCACAACTCTACGTTTCTACCCTAGGATACACTCTAGGACAAGTAGAGTTTTAAGGGACATCCATGTACCTGGGGTTTCTTGCATAAACACTTGCGATTAAATGCACCTTTTAAAAAATTCCATGCAATTAGATCTTCAATCCATCAAGATCGCATGTTTTGGACTTGCATTTTTATTTATTTTAGTTGTGTTTAAACGCAACTTTTTGTACAAGAGCGTCCAGGATACACACATCTTTGAAGATGATGGTACCTAAAGTGATTAGAACCATCCTGAGGGACTTCCATATATTAAAGGTTTGTTTGTTCTCGCTGCATGAAGAATTACGTTCATCGATAACTGGACATGACCTTTGAAAGTATTATGCACATTCTTTTATCCCTGCAGTAAAGCACACAGATGAAGGATTTTACAATGAACAGCTTTAGTTCCAAGCAAGGACCAAGGCACGTACATCAATCGTGCTCACGTAACCCACAGATATATAGCATGACTAGAATGCTCATTTGTATTCTTTAAAGTATTGACGAGAACTGCCTTTAAGGCAGCCATTTTGGAATACTACATGTTACTTGCAAATATTTTTACGCAAGTCAATATCATCCTAAAAAGATCAAATTTGCAAACCATCTATGAATTTCACTTTGTGCACATCCTATTTCTGTTTATAATACACTCATGGCATAGAAATGGCGATTTTTGTTATTGATATATCAGTTATTCAAAATGGCTGCCATCTTGGCTTTCAAAGGAGGAAGAAACAGCAGTGAGCATTCTAGTGACTGTGTTGTAGATCCGTGGGGACGATCATTGTGCCATTCATGTACATGTAGCTTTATATGTGACAATCAATATTAACATGCACCTCATCCAACATCTTAACGTGATTTCTCATGACAATTCCCACAAATTTGAACATTTTTAACTGGACATTATTATTGAAGGAGAAACCTACATGTATGTATATGTAGGATACAAAGCATAAATTTTCAATAGAATATTTCTTTGTGATGTCGTTGAGGACATTTTGTAATTTGTATCCATTTTACATTGCACAAGCTGTGCATATATCTCCAGATTTATAAATATTTATGGAATAGAGGTACGTTTTCAAATACGAAGGTGAAGTGTTAAGAATTGAGTTGTGGATACATTTTATCTTCAAAATACTAAGTATTGATGGGATAGATCTTCTTTTTAGTTTCCAAATGAAATTTAGTTACCGGTAGATCTATCAGCATCAGAATAGAAATAAGCATGTTTGAAATGAATATTGACTTTGTTCTTTCCAAAGTGAAGAAATTACATTATATTACATGTATTTATTTAAACATATCAATACATTCATATACACTCACCAAACATTTGATGAACATCGGTGTGACAGTGTCTGTGTTTATTATTTCTACCTTTCCTTTTTGTGTGGTCTGCATGCAGAAATAATTTTGTATTTGTCGCCATTGATAAGTCTTTGTATCCCTCCTAATATTCTCTTTTATTTGCCTTTTTGTTTCAACTTGTGCGATACTGTATGTCGATGTTGCTGCCTATACATGCATGCCATTCTGTGTATATTCAGTTTTTCCCTTATTATTGTTTAGTTGGGGGTTGTTTGGTTACCTTGATAACCTTAAATAATGAATGAATACATGCAATACTCAGTGGAACAGATTTTTTTTTACCGTAGATGGATCTACATAGATTTTAGACTGTTCAACAGGAATTGTGAACCAACTGCCTGAAGATATAGTAATCATCAATTTGATAACCGATGTGAAGCTGCTGTCATGCTTTAAAAAATCATTACAATATGAAAGTTGTCTCACTGTTCAATAGATGCATAAAAACCATAGTCAAATGGAGAATATAAATCGAATTATAAAAATAACATGTGTCATGTGATAAAGTTTTCTGTTTGTGATGCATGCCATAATACTGTTTATTTTTTTTTCAATTTATTTATTTTTTCATAAATGTATAGTGTTGTCAATCACATTGCTATTATTGTGTATGATAATTAAATGTATTGTAATCCAGTTCATTTTGTACTGTTATCAGTATTACCATTGCAAACCTCAACTGGCAGTTTATCTTCATCAATTTAATGATACTTGTTACATAGCGTATTGAGAGAGATAGTTGCCACATGCACGCAAACAAATGCGATCAAGTCTTACAATCTCAATGGGAGGGAACTATTTGGAGCTCCATGCATTGACCTTTGATCCCATATGTGTGGGCATGTCACAACTATCTCTCTTAATATGCTATGACTTGTTATAGCAAGTGCCACCTTGTGAGAGGAGATAAAAAATGAAATATATTGTTGCTGCCAAAAATACTTCTCATGCAACCAACATTTTTAGATATATATATATATTTTTTCATAGGTTTACCAAAATTACTGATTTATTTATCTATTTATTTTTAATTTTTCTTCAATATCGATCCCATTTGTTCAAAGATTCAAAGCTCAGTGCAAGCCAGATTAGGATACACTAATATCATTCATTTAAAGTACTAGCATATCATTATCTGTTACCTTTTCATCCATGAAGATATGAATAATATATTAATTTTGTACTTCCTTCTTTTCTTTCATATTATATCCATGCAGGATCTGAATTACGCTCCCCATACGAACAAGAAGAAGCTGGCCCTCGCTGGCCATTGGGAACACAAGTGGAAGTGAATTATTCTGCACGTCGTTATGTCACTGTAACAGTAACGCTACATGAGGGGGCTATTCGTGCTATATCACTCAAAATGTGTGCTCCGCTTGTGAGAGGCATTAGCTATCCTTTAAAAAAGAAGACATTATTATAATACAGGTGGGACTGAGGATGGATGCAATGACAAGATAAAGGAGACGGCGGCGGTGTGGGGTAGGCGTGCGCTTCCCGCCATGTACAGTATTCGCTAATCGCGCATTAAGAGTTGCACCATGCACATGGAGCACAGTTGACAGAGAAATGAATGTGTGGGACTGATGGAAGCACTCCCACAGGAGATGAATATTGAGTTATGCATCTGCAGGGGCCTCCAGGAGATAGCGTCTGCCATCATGGGTGACAGTTTCCTCTCCTTTAATGTGCTGTTAAAAAAGAACATTATCGCCTGCTTCACATTGATTGCATGATACCTTAGCGCATGGAGCGATGTTGCCGCAGCTGCTCTGTGAATTCATTTCCGCCGACATTTCTCTTCCAAGACTCCAAACCGTCAGATCCTTTTGGCATGTGTTTCCTCACCCACCATAGAGCTAGAACTAACTGCTGCAGTTTATTTCATCTTCCGACATCTCAATCTAAATCATCGAAACTCAGGACCAAATTATCTCTACTGGAGCATACAGTGTGCTCATTTCATCATCTGTAACTGTTGTATTGTATCATCATCAGTATTGGTGTGTATCGATTTGTACAAAGACAGAAAGTTCACTCGATCGGCACCTGCAGCTGTACAGTTTGATCAAAGACTGTTGTCTTTTGTCGTGCTTGTTGTTTCTGTGTATATATTTCTTTGAGATGAATGCCAACAGGTTTTATTGAGCAGTATTTCAAATAAAAAAAATTGAAACAAATCTCTAATAGCTTTGAAACAAAAGCCAACAAATGGAGATAGTGTACATATACTGTGATATACATGTATCCTCACATTGTAAGTTTTATTATTAAAAATCATGCCATGATTTAAACTCTTTAGAATTTCAAATCAGGATAGAAAAGCGTTGCTTCTTGCATGGTGTCATCCATAAGCCAGGAAGATGTGAAAGCTTTTTGCAAGCCAAATAAAATCTTTGTGGCTAATCGATCGCCTAACTCATCCACAGACGTACAGACATGCATAAGTTTGGAATGACTTAAGCATCTTTCTTGCTCTAAACCTTTTGATGTGTATATTTTCCCAAGCTAGAAAAAAAAGTAGTCCGTTGAGAGCCAGAAGGGTGTTACATGTATGGCATATCTTATTTTTGTTCTGCTTTATTTTTTATTTTGCATAGAATTGTGGCCTTTTGGCTCTCAACGGGCGAAATGATGTTATATATGGACAATGTATTACACACTGGCGTTCTACATGTACATGTAGCAGTGCTATGAAGAAAGACTAGCTTTAATCAAATTGACATGGGCTCTGAGCCTAAAATCCTATGATACAATGCATGTACACAAATGAAAAGTCCATGGAGAGTGGACAAAAAATGGGGCAAAGTGGGATTTCCTTGAAAAAAATATTTAATCTGAATAGTTGAAATGTTTCATTATCTGATTGAATGCAAGATGAGATGGTTTCTAAACAAGGTCCAGTAAGAAATGTATTTGTTGGGTTTCAGATTTGATTTATGTTTGTAAATAAATGTATTGTAATGCTACAATTGTATATTTCCAAAGAAATATCTGTATAATACTTCTGTAGATATGCCAATGTTTGTAATTTAGTCTACATGTACTTGTATTAAAAAGAATGTATATTATCATGAATGAGATATATGATAATATAATGAGAGAGATTCGCAAGATTGATTTTGAATCATGTTAGATTGTATGGAATATTGAAACAATATTTTCTAGATATTTAATTTTAAAAATTTATTATTTCAACCCATTTGGTTGCTAAAAAGATTATGGATATTTCATGTGCATGTTGCTTCCGTAATATGTTAAAACGTGAACATTGTATTTGTGTTTGATGTATAAAAAGCGATCTGGTTTTGCTAATTTTCTTTCTAAAGTCAATAGAAATAGAGAAGTATGACAGATGTAGTTATGTTACGTATCTGATGTGTTAATTTCAAATGTGTGCATTCGTACAGTTGTTATACGATAAATGTGAAGTACATGTATGTTTCAGCCATTATTGAATTCTTAATAATGCGTTAAAAAATATCAAGAAATACTTGTATATTTTTGTACACTGTGCTACTTGTAGAAAAACAGTATTTGCATGGCTGCACAAATATGTACAAACGTGTAATTCAACTGTAGAAAAATCACTGCAAATGTAAATGAAAATAGAGGAAATCATCTCTTCTATATTGCACAAAGTAAATCATGATACATGCATTGAAGACTTATAGCTTGAGATTGCCAATTGTAATTTCTCATTTCATTCATATATAGAGTGCGGCTGAGACAAAATGCCATATTCTTATTTCCTTTTTTTGTTGAAAATCATAATTGTCAATCTAATGCTTTGACATGTATTTTTTTTTAATGATTTGAATTTATTATGAAAGTCACAAACACAAAAATACCCAAGGACGCTTGCCAGTAACACTTTCACATACGATGAATTTCTATTTAAAAAAAATTGTCTTTGAATCTTAAACCTTTATTGTAATGTCATGTGTTTCTTCTTTTTAAAAAAACAAGAACATACATAACATTTACAGATCAAATGACATATCACCATGATTGCCAATTGAATTAAATTACTCAAAAGAATGTTCTATATCAAACATTATATTATTGTAAAAAACAAAGTTATTTTGTAGTCCCAGTGATTGCAATTTGAAAAAAAATCTATTGAAAACAAATCACCTGTAATTAGAAGGGATTGTATAGAAAAACCATTATCTGTTTGTATTCCATCGTAGTCGTGAAAATTTGCGTTTTGATGTGATGTGATGAAAATTCTTTCCTGTACAATGTGTTTTTTGTTGGTTGCATTAAATTTATATCCTGCTTGATTATTGTATCAAATGTGAATTCTCACAAAATATATATTGTCACAGAGAAATAAGATATACTTATTGTACCGGTGTTCTTATTTAGAAAAGATTTAAAGCCATACTGTACTAGAAGTACTACCACAAAATCCTGTCTGGTCCCGTAACTCGCTGCTTCCCTAGCTGCGCTGTTGGTTCTTACATTGAGTCCTCAGTTTGCGAAGTGGGAATTAGGTATTGGGCTATACGCACTGTTGCCAAGTTGACCATCAGATGGCGCTGTGCAATAAACTAAGGCAGAAAGTTCATCAGTTCACTATCGCTTTAAAATCACCACCTCTCCCCGACCCCTGGTAATAACCTAGGTAATATGGACATTTAATTTTGAGTAATCAGTCTTAACTTTTTAAAGTAGACATTCATTGATTATAAATATTGATTTAATTTGTATCAGTGCATAAGGGAAGTTTAGAACGAACAAGGTTGTCAAAATTCCCTGCTTGGAAACATTCAAAGTAACGATTATTATCAATTTCAAAACAGTAATATACAGCCATACTTTTGCACTTGAAGAGCTCTCAGAACACTGCCCAGATTTCATGCAAAGGACCAAATAAGCTTAAAGGGATTGGGTAACTTTGTCTCAGATTCTGAAACAAAATCCTGGATTTAGCTCATGCTGCAATGATAATTATAAACCTTTAGATCAGTCAGGAACCCCATGACTTTTACAAGCCGATCGCCTATCTGATTATCAAGATATTTATGATTGAAAATCGAAATTTAAAAATTTGTTTTTCTAACGGTTTTTATAACACTACTGGTAAAACCGGTCACTCAAAGATTTTTATTTTTTGAGGCACTTCATGATATTTTGAACCACAATTTTTTTAGTGCTTCAATATTACCACCATATCACAGACACTGATAACACGTAGGGCCATGCATCTCAGATTTAACATTGTTAAAGGATGCCTTTAAGCAGACGATGTCCCATAACAATGCCCACATTTTCAGTGCCTGTTTTATCATCATATTTCTTTTACTTCACCAGCGTCATTCTCACTGTTTGAACTGTTGCCTCGCTCTAAATTTCGGACATGGTTTTCTTTTAATGGAAAATTCAGCAGTAAAAAAAAAAAAGGAATCAGTATTAGCTTCACTATACTTCGGCTTGTCAGAAAGACGTCATTGTACATTCAGCATCACTTCCCTTTTAAAATGGTGTGAAATACATTCATGTAAACCAATCAACTCTTTATTATTGAGAAATAATTGCACTGAAAATATGTTAATTCGTTTATAGGATATAGTCTGGTTACGCAGGATTGGTCCTTGTGACGTCATCAAAACATCACTAAATTTTTATGGCGACGCGCTTACCGGTATACTGTATATCCCAGATCTTGAGAGGTGCTTTTATTTGTGTTCATTTTTTTAATTATCCCCCATATGCAGTTGACCTAAAACTTGTAAGATTGTCATCTGTAAGCTTCCTGGTTTCTATTGATACATTATTGGCCGTATTTGTGATTTTCTTTGAACGTCTACGGTCTTAATCCTTACTGTACAAGGCTGGCAATCTCGGCCAAGAAATGACCAATTGTCACAAAATTTTGCATTCCATAATTTATGCAAATGATATGCATAAACATACAATTTTACTGTAACAGTTAAAATCATAACAATAATCAGTTCAGAATATATTTCATTTTATTTCATCATTTCAAATAATTTTCAATATAGCAAAAAAACACTTTCAGTTAAAAAAATATGCTTCAGAAATTGTTTCCTTAATTGTCCTATATATAGAAGCAGAAGCTTGTTTATAATGTATAAACCATAATCTATTCATAATCGTATAAAATATATGAATAGGTTCTTTTCCAAAGTTAAATACAAGTATACATTGAGGGAACATGAATGCATACTAAATATAAAAAATTGTTACTTAATATCAGGCTGAATTTTCCCTGATTTAAGTAAGAATTTAAAAGATGCAGAAAAATAGCAAAACAGAACAGTGAAAGTTTGAGCAAAATCCAATTTAAAAAAGAAAGTTATGATTGCTCTCTTTTTTCAATCAGATTTTGTTTCTCTCATTTTTTCTTCTACTTAAACCAACTAAATATCAGGGTGGACTTCCAATACCATAGCAAAACATCAAGGCAGTATGGGATATTATATATAATACACAAGATAAATGCAACTACGTCTCTCTCATGACGTTAAAAACCTTTCATATCTTACCCCCAAAAAATATCGTGTCAAATTAGATCTAAACTAGCATTTATAGCAAAATGTAGTGGCACAAAAAGACGCGTCCAGAATGCAAAAGGCGAAAAAATAGGTAATGTTTTTTAATTAAAATCTCTTTTTTGAAATATCTGAAAGTTGAGGTAAATAGTAAGCCTAATCAGTACATATATTTACCAGCTCCATATCCTAATGATGTGCTTCTACCTCTATGTGATAAAAATTATGATTTCCCACATTTACGAATGTGCCGCTTCATTTCGCCATTTTGCTTCAATGATCTTCCAGTTATTGCGGTCATGAAATATTTGACCTTTAACCTCTTGTATGCTCATATATCAGGGTGGACGGCAAACTAAAAATTGAAACGTGTAAAATTGGAGTATGGAAGGAGTATGAACTGATGTATGCGAAGCCATGAAGTCCCGTGTGGCCAGGCTCCAGGGCTTGCTTAATGGCTCTAAGCTTAGTTCTTACATGTAGATCCACTCTGGTGCAATCTGAGCCACATTTTGAAGCACTTTCAAACACATTTTATGACTATTAATTAATTCATTAATAATTTTGGTTGAGAATGCATAATAAACTTTGATTATCAAACCTGTACAACGAAAATTCAAACCTGTTGCTGTTACAGGTTTTTAAGCCCATGTGGACCTACTTTTATGCAGGTTCAGTTAGAATCTGTTCGATGATCTGTTCGATGATCTGTTTGATGGTTCTTTAGTTATCATGGTAACAAAAGTCTGGACAGCCAGACAACTCTAAAACATTCCTTTATTGAGTCTGTGTCTCCAATAAGCCACCACCTACATAGACCAAGGTATGTTCACCAACAATTTCTGTGACCTTTATTAAACATCTGACCTTGTGAATCCAAACTCTTTTCATGTAATCCTTTCACTCTTGCAAAGTCATCATAGTAATATGATATTTTTGGGGATTCTTAATGATTTCATAACCCGTTTTGTTAAAATTACTTCAAGGGTTTTTTAATTTATGTTATCACAGTAACAATTTTTTTCACATCTCACCCCAAGAGTCGCCCTTCAATGTTTATACATACTTCAGCCAAGTTTTGTTTCAATTGCTTCAGTTTGTACAATTTATTGCGGCAATATTTCTGGTATATATCAACATTTTAATGATTCTGACTTTTGACCTCTTACAATCAAAACCTAATAAGTTCATCCTTGCATGCTCATACATACATGTACTTGATCCAAGTTTGGTTAAAATCTATTTTGTTATCGCGGTAACAAATAGCGAAGACGGACAAGCTGAAAACATAATGCCTCAGTCCCAACTTTGTTGGTGAAGGCATTTAAAAAGAAACAGAAAATCCACTTTGAACCAGTACAGGAAGACATGAAATATGGCAAAATGGTCTCATCAATAAACACAAGATACTTCAATTTTTTACGTCTCATCTGGCAGTTTTCACACACAAACTTTTACCAATTTAAATTATTTCATCGCTTAGACTTATTGCAACAAAATAAACAGTACTATACAGCACTTACAATATCAAACAACATATCATTGGTACAAAACAATCGTTCAATTCCAAAAAATACAAATTTCATTGAAAAGATCTGCAAGACCTACAGGTCTGAATATTTGGGTAATTCTAGATTTATTCAATAGAATGATCTACCTATTTGCCAATTCAGAAAAAAAATGGCTAATAGAGATGTTCAAGCAAATAGGCAAGAAATTAAATATATTTATCAGTCAAGGCATCGTTGACCACTTAGTAGGTGCCTTGACCTTGAGCATCCTCTGTGATGGATATGGGAGCAATATATCTAGCTTATATTATCATGAACATTTTAATGCTGAATCATTTCAATCCCTTTTCTTATCAGTAACAAAGGCAGCAAAATTCCTTCAATAAGAAAGAAAAATCTATGCCACAATAAAGAGGGAAGAAAAAGAACCTTAGATGATGATGATAGTTTTACCTGCCTGCTAAGAAAGCATGTATATGCTTGTAAGTAAGCAACCAGGGGACTGACGGCTTTAAGCCCTATCCGAGGGACTTAGAAAAAGAGGATTAATGCATTACCAAAGGGCAGGAACGCATAGAGTTGGTTTTGAACCCGGGACCTCCCGGTTACGAGACTACTGCTCTAGTTTGTCAAGCTAGACTAAGCCCTTGCTTCCCTTTGACAAGAAATAACTGTCCTTACACCAATGGGCCCTGGCTACGACTATTTGTTGATGTGCAAGGATATACTGAACGTCCTTGAAAGGAGCATTATTTAGAAACGCATTACCACATGAAACAGGACAGGGTTGATTACACCCTGTTTATGCCTCTGGACCCATCAGGCCTCTTGACTTACTCAGAAGAATAATATTGCACTTATGATGTTCTCTGAGCTCCTGAGACTCTTTGTCCGAAGGCGATTACCGCATTGCAATCTGACATTACCTCACAAGACATTAGATGTTCTTTGGTAGTTTCCGAGTCTCAGCAATGAAGATGATTGTCATATTGCCACCTTATCTCTTTCGTCCAAAGGTTGAACCCACCGATGACATTCTTTGTATTGCTTCAAAGCCTCTATGTTCAACATCCATCCAGCTCAGAAGGAAGTTGTCCACAGATGATGGACAACGTCTCTTCCAGCAACGGATGTGCTGATAATGTCCTCTATCATGCTTCTGACACTAAATGCCCAAGAACCAACTCACTCAGAAGACTGTTGTCCAGAGATGAAAGCCAATGGCATTGATGATGTTCTCAATGTACTTCTGAGTCTCAATGTCCAAGATGATCGTCATGTTGCCATCACCGTCAGGAACCATGGTAGGACGCTCCTTGCTGATCATCTCCAACTCCTAATGAAATATGTAAAGAGAGTACGAAAGTGAAAAGGAACAAAGAAGGTAGTAAAAAGGAGTGACGAGGAGGAAATAAGAGAGGGAACAGTGAGACAGGGAGGCAGAAACAACGGGCAAGAAATATGTTGAGAGTGAAATGAAAAAGATAATGGTAGTAGAATGAAAATAAACAGAGAAAAGGGAGCCAAAGAATGAGCAAGAGAGAAAATCAAACGAGTACTGGGATGGAAGAATGACTTGTTGCCTTGTCGAGGAAATGGCAAGTGAGTACATGTTGAACACTTTCATCAAAATTGTCCTTACTTACAAATATAAACAAGCTTCAGATCTTGCAATTATTGAAAAAATTAAATGTGTATGCAATGATGCAAATATAAAATAATTAAAGAAAATGTTGAGTTCTGGGAAAGGTGAAGAATTACTTGTGAGCTATTGCATTCTGTTTTTTTATGTTAGTGTGGAAGAGTATCATAAAAAATGTGCCCTCTGAAAAGGATGGAGCACATTGTCATACCAAATGTTTGTGTAGTCCTATACACGCATTTCTGTGTACAGTGCATGTGGGTCTTTTTTTAGCAAGACTGAGCCAATTTCTGATCATTTTGATGATTCCAAAACCTCACAGTATACACAATACTAATAATTATATGCTTCATAATCAACATTTTCCAATTGCTTCCACAGTTTCTTTCACAATGCAATCCCACGACCAGAACTCATTTTATCTTCAATTCATTGCTACAACACGAGAAGATTCTTACCGCTGTGTTATCGTCGATGGTGAAGAGAACCACCTGGTTACAGGAGTCGGCCAGGAGGAGCACCAGATGCTTGACCCTGCCATCCTCACTGGTGACATACCGGGTGATGATAGGGTAACGACTGGCCCTCAGGGCACGGAACAGCTCCGTGTACCAGCCCACGCTGTTGTTGAGGAGAGGCTTGAGGGAGGGGTCCAGGTTGGTGAGAGGGGTGTGGTGGACACATCCTAGGAGGACCTTGAACTCTGGATAAGACATGGCGGTCTGGTTGCAAAGGGAGAAGGAGATTGACAATGGTTATCAAGAATAGATTTTACTTCATTTCATACATCAATGGTGTTTTCTTCTCAAGAGTCATGCCTATACGTATGTCTTGACAAAGACTGGAAGGAGTTAGTTCATTATTTTTGAGCCAAAAGAAAAAAAATCTCAATGGGATCAATTTTTTTTTTCTCCATCAAACCAGGAATAAGGTACCCAAGCTTCTCAAAAAATGGGTATTGGTGCAAATTTTATGAAAATGAAGAAAAAAAATAGATTTTTGACAAAAACCACAAAGGGTTGGTTAATCATTTTGGGCCCAATATAATTTGTTTCTTCTCCATCAAACCAGCATACAGTGTAAATGTGACCCCAGCTTGTAGATAAAGGAAACCGGGTAAATTTCATGAAAATTTGAAAAACACAATTTTTGTACAAAAACTGTGAGGGATACATGTAGTTCATCATTTTGAGCCATAACTTATCATGTTTTTGTTTATCACAACAGGTTACACTAAAAATTGGATATACACAACTTTTTAAGAAAAGCGCAAGGGGCTACTCCATCATTTTGAGTAAAAAAATTGAAAATTTTCAATTGAGCCTATTTTCATGAGTTTTTCTTCCCATCAGGTTAAATGTGACCCCAGCTCGTCGAAAAAGGGTATCAGATTCAAACAGTATTCAAATTTCATGAAAATTTGAAAAACACCAATTTACGACAAAAATCGCAAGGCATTCGATGATTATTTTGGTCCAAAAATCTAAAATTTTAAATGGGGCCCTATTTTAATTTTTTTTTCATAAAACATCTCTTGCTATATTTCATCGCTAAAATGCTTCCCAGTAATTTCCACAAGAAGAAATACAACACTTTGTAAAGTCCGTCCTCCTCACCTGTGAATCCTCCTCCTCTGCACTGTCTCTCTTCTTCCCTTTCTTGGTTGAGTTGGTTGCCACGGCGTCCATGTCTTCCATGTCCCACATCATGAGCTGGTCCCAGAGAGAATCCCTCCTACAGTTGATATCAGCACTAGTCAACATGGCCAGGATGCGCTCCCGCTCTGCAACGGCCTCTGTCTCCCCCAGCTTGCAGCGCTGGAGGAAGGCCGATTTGGGGAGGAAGGGGTCGTCTGCTCTCTGTTGGGTAGAAGAACCAGATGATTTCAATGAGAGGGTAATTTGGGGGAATTTATGGTAGTATTGTAACAGAGGATTTTTTCAATGACAATAACAAAAAAAATTGAAATACATTTATATTAACCATCAGCATGCCATTATGACAACATGAAAAAAATGAATTAAACAAAATTAGATTTCTTTTCTCAAGTATAAAGCTAAAATAAAGTGAAAGGTACAGTAACAAAGGATTTTTCAGAAGAGATTTATCTACGTATTACACTGTCTCGTATTACACTGTCTCCTATTACACTGTTCTAGAGCTTACAAGCTTATACATGTAGAACAGTTTTTTCTTCCAGAAATGTTCTCTTACATTCCCTCCCTCCCTGTGCACCCAAAGAATGATTTCACTAAACTTTATCAATACTTTAAAATCACAAAAAGTTGAACTTTGGTCCTTACTACAGGCTTCACTGTCTTCTGTGGATAGATATCCTTGCGATTCGTCACGATGACGTAGAACTCTAGCTGCAGCATGTTCTTGTGGTAAACAGCCATACTCTCGCCTGACAAAGACCCTGTTGCTCCCACGGCCGGTGAGTTTGGCCTTGTCTGGCAGCGATACTCCGCCTCGTCCCACGCCACCACCACGCTGATATCATCTGGGAAGCGGTTGCTTTGGCGATCCTGGAAGAGAGGATGGACGCTGCCGTGGATGCGGCACAGGGCGTGGTGTAGCTCCTGTCTGTCACTGGGTGGTCCTGCACACTCGGGCGTGGCAGTGGAGGAGGGGTGGACCATGACTAGCTTACGCCAGCTGGGGGGTGGGTGGTTGACGAGGTATTCGTACAGCTGAGGGGCTGGTGTGTTTAGGCTCAGGAACTGGATGGTGTCTTTGAAGAAAAAAACAAAAATGATAATAGGCACATGTACATTTATAATGTGCATGTCCCTCCCGGGACATGCTCAAGGTGCCTAAAAAGTCCTGCTTCTGGTTCACTTTAAGTTGCCGTGTGGTGCCTCAGGCATGAAAGGAATTAACAACACCAGAGTAGAGAGTGACAAATGAAGATAAATGTCGTGCATACCACAGAACATTAGGGACTTTTAGATTTGCATGACGAGAACGTGGACTGCTACGTGGACATCCTTTTAAGGCAATGTGACGTCCTTTTAAGGCACTGCCTATTAGTGCTATGACTGGTACTTGAACCACATGGCCTGATAAACACATCAGATTAACTCTAGAAAATAAAATTCTATTACCAGAACTCAAATTTAGCTGTCATCATTAGAAACACTTTAAGTCAGTTGCAAACTGCAGTACTATTATTTTCTATCTCCCATGTATTGCTTCAAGGCCAAGGAAGGGGCACATCCTCTTCAGGCAAATATGATCTTCCCACCACTGTAATCGTCTTACCTATCTTAATGTAGTTCTGTCTGAAGGGCGAGTGAGTGGAGTAGTACTTTGTAAAACTCCCCAGGAAGCTACAAACATACATGTGATGATGGAACTGGAATCCCATGTCAGGATTGAAATGAACAACTTCATCAACTAACAATGTACAGGTGACACATCCTATTAAAAGGAAGCGATATCTTGCCACAACTGTAATCGTCTTACCTTTCTTGATGTAGTTCTGCCTGAAGTGTGGGGGCATCGAGTAGTACTTCATGAAACTCCCCAGGAAGCTGGAGACGTGATAATGGGACTGGAATCCCATGTCAGGATTGAAGAGATAGGACTGGATGGTGCGCAGGTGGAAGTCGTAGGCCGACGAGTGAAGGTGGATCAGATCCTTGTACTTGTCACAGTCGTCGGTGAAGAGGGTCGCCAACTGAAAGGACACGATTAAACAAATTCAATTGATATCCGTTCAACAGTTAAAAGTGAGACAGAGATAACAACAGAGACACAAATAATTCCAAAAGAAAATGCCTATGCACATCATTTTGGTGGGAGGGGATGACAATAATAGCCCACAGACATACATTTATCGGTAAGATGGGATATACATGTACATGTAAATGTGATATTGATGTACTAGTTATCGAGAACAAAAATTACGCAGTTTCACACAACTTACTATCGCAAAACTAGTAACAATACTTGACATATTAAAGCTTCCAACATCACTGCATTCAAAATGCCCGTAGGAAAGTTGATTTTCAACAAGTCTTATGCCACAGGGGATCTATCTACTTCACATTTTATCTACCTCTTTGTTGATAGTCTTTCCTGCTGGTAGTCTGGAACTCTCAAAGGCATACAGCTTCACACAGAAATAGATGTGCTAAGAGACAAACAAACAAAAAAAGGGGCAAAGCATCAGTCATATGTGTATAAACATAACAATAGTTTCTCAAAAACTCTGGATAGCTGACTTCAGTAAATATACAAGTACATAATCACACATAAATTGTACACATGATTATTGGGATAAATATATGCATCTGAATAACATTCATGTTGGAGGCACGATGGCTCAGTGGTAGAGCAGTGGTCTCATAACTGGGAGATCCCGGGTTTGAAACCAAGTCGATGCGCTAGTGCCCTTTGGTAAGGCAATAATCCTCATTACCAAGTCCAACAGAGAGGACTTAAAGCCTTCGGTCCTCTGATTGCCTGCTTACAAGCATACACATGCTTTCTTAGCAGTCAGGTAACACTACCCAACCAATCACATGTCTTACTTTTCAACATAAAAAGTTCTTCACTGTACATGCCTTTACACTATCCTGACATAACCTTGAGTCAAGGTTTACTCACCTTGAAGGAGAGCTCAATGAGAATGATACCCCCTGGTGAGGTGATCTGAAGGTGACCTTCTACTCCGTTCTCGCTGGGGCGCTTCAGGCCAAGACGTCTTGCGTGCTGCTGCTCAGAGCTACCTCGACTATGCAGCAGCTTGGGTCTATTGAGAACAAAAATGGAAAGAGTACAAAGCAAAAATGATGAATCTGATTTCATCACATAAATAAGCCCCCTTAGACATGCTTAAAGAACTTGTCTAACACGAGTGAATACATATACATGTACATGTATCTCAAAGCCGTGAAGTGCAGGAGTTGGGAGAAACAGGCAAACGCCACATCATTGAGTATGAAGATATGGGGTAAAAAAGAATTTTTAAAGTCTCCCTTTAATGTAGTTCTGTAATCATAATAATCACTTTGGTCTAGTGTGGCAAATGTAGATTAATGTCTTGCCAAAGGACATCAGTGCCACGGTGGGACTCGAAGCATGACCCATGCAATCTGCAGTCCAGTGACTTATCCACAAGATCACAACACCTCCAAAAGTCTTTGCAATAGGACCCCATTTTTCATCCAAGTACATGTCTGAGTATAAGGGCACTTGACCAATCATACCAAACTATCTTTCCAATCATAAGCCCAACCCACCCTTGTCTAGCATGCGTGGATGAGGTATGCACACTCGTGAACCCTTGCCACTTCCAAAATGTCTTATTTAGGACACCATTTTGTTCTTGTTCAAGATTTGTTTCTACATTTCCGCAGGCGTCTAAAGGCATTTATGTGATTCAACAAAATCATCTTTCTAAACATCCCAACTCACCCTTGTCGACTATGCGTTGGTGAAGTATGCACACTGATGAAACCTTGCCACTTCAGGAAGTCCTTGTACTGAGACACCATGTTGTTCTTGAGGTCGTTGTGCCAGGGAGCTTCATTGGTAGGTTTGTCCGGGTGATCTTCCTGGGCCCTGCCCCTCATGTTGCACTTCATGTTGTCCCTCCAGTGGGGGTCAAGCAGGAGGGGCGTGGCACAGTAGTGGACAAGCCTTGACCGCTGTTTGAGCAGGTCCAGCATGAGGTCCTGTACGGATTTGAATTGGGTGAATGTTAAATTTACAGTTCTTGATATTTACATAGAAGTGATGTAGTCACTTGGGTTGAATACCCAGGAATGCGAAGATTGTAGGCTCAAACCACTGCACAGCACTTATGCCCTTGAGCAAGGCATTTCACCTACTTTGCTTCTCTCCATCCAGGTGTTAAATGAGTATTGGTAGGATGTGAACATACAAGTGATTGTTTGTGAGAAGGTGACTGCCTGGATTGTTCCTAGAGGAGTGGAGAGTGTGCACTGTAAAGTGCAGTATCATAAATGAATCTCGTGACCAAGAAAAATTAGTGTCAGCGCTTTAGTCGGTTACGTATTTACAAATATACATGTATTAGTCCAAAAAGGAAATTATGCAAATTCCCATGCTTCTTTTTGAATTTCATGTCCTCCCGTGCTATTTGCCCCAATTTCTTACAGAAGCATTATTATAGCTTTGAAAATAGGACCTCTTCATTATTTTCTTTTACATTCTGTATAATATACGAGTAATTACTCTATAAAAAAGTCTATATCTATCAGCCATGCTGCAGCATTGCTTATAACAAATGTTGTAACGTTGTGTTGTTCAATGACTAATGACGCTATTGTGAATGAGGGCACTACACCTCACAGATTAAAGCATACACACTACTGCATATTCAATGTCAATTTGAAGGTGTGATAAGATACATGTATACCATCTTCAACAAACTTACACTGATCTTACAGACCGGCTGTCTAGATCGAGGGCCTCTCTTCAGGATCTCCCATGTCTTGTACAGGGTCTCTAAATCCTTCTGAACCTCCAACTCTGTTTAAAAAAAACACATCAAATTATTACAATCAATAAACAAGGTACTATACATGTTTGTCATTCAATTCATAACAGTTAGAAGCAACACATGTACTGTCTCATCTAGCTTTTAATAATATACAAGTACTCCAGTATTGTGTATTTTGTCATCAACTTCAACAAATGAGAAGCATTTGAAGTATGGGCACACTTGCCCCCCTAAAAAAAAAACTTTAAAAAACAAGGGTATATAGGTATTGAAAAGGGTATGTATAATTTCAACCTGCAAAATTACCTTCCAGCTCCCAATTCACACTCCGCCGGTACATTCAAAGACCAGATTTCACTGAATTTGGACCAAGAGGATACACAAATTCCTCCTGAGGAACCTGGATAGGGCATTGACCTGGGCCCTGTTTCATAAAACTTGTTATCAATAAGAAGTTACAATAACTGTTATTTGATTGGCCGAGAGCAAATTTGTCCTAGAAATTTAGCATTTGTTATTAATAACAAGTTTTATGTAACAGGGCCATGTTGGCCTTGTACCCTACATTCATAACTGTCAACAATAAATAACCATAGTTGGTTAGGATAGATTTATAGATTCAATGACTTAACACTGACAAATTTTCTATGACACAAATAGACGAAAGGTGCTTGAAGGGCTTACCCTTGCGTGTGTTCCTGCACATCTCTCCAAACTGAGCTGCATTCCTCGACACCGGATCATGGAGCAGTTTGTGCGGTGAGCCCTGGAGCGGGCGCTTGATCCTGGTGTTCTGGAGCGTCTGGTCAAACGGGGGCAGAGCAGGGTGCAGCCTGCGCAGGTGAGCAGGGCGAGATGTAGCAGGGAGTGGGCGGGTGGAGAAGTCCCTGGAGGGAAGGGTGGGTTGCTTCACGAGCGACTCGATGGGTTCCAAAGTACGGGAGAAGGGATTATCATCCTAAAAAAAAGAAATAGTATTAATGGGTACCTGGTAGGAATTAATTCCTCAAAATGCTCGAGCGTTGTAATGGCAGACGTGCTAAAACCAGGGTAATAACAATGAAGCACCAGGAGTGGCAATGTGCCAGACAATGAAGGCTATACAAGAATCCACTACTGTTATTATAATCACATGTAATACCATGAGACCAAGAAAATTAGGCCAATGGTTTACATCAATTTCAATTTTAATTCAAAACTTTATTCAACCTTAATAAAACAATTTACAGTGAAAATATACAAGATAATGGTTAGGACCCCTAGGAAGCAGAATTCTGCTTGTAATCACTCCCAAACTGCTATGATTCAATCCATTATCAATGGCTTTGAAGTCACTCTGGCGGCGCAAATGGTGCAGAATGCTGAATCTCACCTGACTAGAGCCAAAGTGACAGTGATGGTAAAGCCCCATCTTCTGACTGACCAAGCAGTCAAGGAAGTGCGCCCTCGTGTTGTGCCACATGACCAGGCGTTGGAAGAGCTTGTCCACCGAGCTCAGCTTGTCGTTGGACCAGTTGTAGATGAAGACCTTCAACTGTGATGGTGAAAAAGGAGAGGATACATGTATTTTATTTATTTTGTAGGTGTGTTAGTAGAGTGGTTTAAGCACTCGACTTGAAATTCAAAGGTCGTGGGTCTGATCCCCGACACGGCACTAATGTCCTTTGGCAAGGCATTAATCTACATTTTCCACTCCATACCCAGGAGAGAAACGAGGACCCGGTAGGATGATGAAAGCCTATGTGCCCTCATGTTGACCATATGGTAGGAATACTCCCAGGGCGTGAAGATGGCGCACATTCTGTGTGAATAAACCCTATTACATTTGATGAAGACCTGAAAACCCACTGACCCGTTTGTTGGTGGCATGCAAGAATAGAAGCCTCTGCCTTGGTACGACTAGTCGCATGGACTGTGGAGGGTGTCTCAGACCTCCTAACCTCCTGGGATGTATGCCACTTTGTTCTTACATCACTGACCTGTTTTGTTTCACAGTGGCTAGTACGTAGCCTTATACACTGCTTGTATACCTAACCTAAAACTTATCCTAAAACACAATTGCAACCTGAACCCTATTACAGGTGATGAAGACCTGAAAATCCACTGACCTGTTTGTTAGTGGCATGCAAGAGTAGAAGCCTCTGCCTTGGTACGACGAGTCTCATGGACTGAGGAGGGTGTTTAAGACCTGGCAGTCCACTGCGCTCACTGCTACCCAAGGATGATAGATCCAGGGGGTCAAACTGCTGGAAACTCTTCTGACCTTTAAGCGTAGACAATTAAAGATGATTATACTGACCACCAAGCTTAGTAAGATGGTTGTCATAAGTATTCAAAAATCAAATTTTGCACTTGCTGTAGTTTATCTACGCGTAATTAAAACAAACTTGCAATATGGATCCTGTAAATGTTTTTGGCTTTAGGTAATACATGAAAGTATATGCTGTACTTAATCTAATATCATCATTCATTAACAGAATAAATAATATCTTTAATTATAAATTATATTTCTCTACATTTTTTAATGGAGTGTTTAAGACATTTATCTCTCCATTACTCATTCTGAACATTTCTCAATCATTTTCACTGGGTTTTTTTTCTTCAAAAGCATGGAATAGGGAGCATTGCTGTCATCTCAAAAGTAAGTTTTTTACAAAAAACATAAAAATTCAAAAGATTTCAATTGTATGTGGGTATTTTACTCTGATATTGCCTCTATTTTTCCACACGCAAAATAGTTGGATAAATAAAGCATAACTAAAAAGGAAGTTTACAAATCAAAGAAATACTCACTCTTAGGGTTGGTGAGGTTTGGTGGTTGAAGAGGTTCATCAAGCGAACTGGAGTCTAAGCTGTAACGCCATTGGTGGACATTACGTCCAATCAGAATGAACGTCTCTTCACTTCCTGGTAGTGACTGGCAGTAGTTGAGCACATCAGACTCCTGGATCTGTGTATTAGAAATGATTGAATGGAAGTATAACAAAGAATACCTAGATATATATACTAATCAAAATCATTTGGATTCATGAGTATTCAAAGGAAAAACAACACTAAACAGGTATTTCCTCAAGTTAAATTTTTTGTTCATTGGGAACACCTCTTTTTAAAGGAGGATGGTGTTAAAATTCATGCTATCTGGAATAGAAACACATACAAAATAAATTATATTAAAGACGCATGTTCCCCGTATTCCAGAGGGTGTTCACGTACGCCCTGGCGGACGGTGCTAGCTGCCTATTGACACCAACAGAATACGGCTCTTACGCAGATGGCATGTTCCGATAACTACACTGGCGGGATTGTGCGCCTTTAAACAGTTACAGTACTTAGACATTCCTCAAAAATAAAAGATGTACATGTAGAATTGTACAAATCGATGCCAATTTGAAGAATTTAATGCTGATTATTTCTTTTCATATCCCGGTTCACAAATAACATCTGATAATGCGATAAATTATGCTGCAGAAGTTAAGTAAAAATTCTGTTATTTCTTCTCTTACATGTAGTACATCACTTTAGGACAATCAACCAACATTCAAAAGGAAAAAAAAAGCATCAAACAGCAAAATATGGAAATTTGTCATTGATGGGTTTAGAGGCTTCTTGTTACTCACCTTACTGGGTGGAGGATCATAGGAAGTGAACTCCTGGCCGCTGGCTCTGTGGAGCTTGTGAGTGCAGTCTGTACACACCTTACCAAGTTTGTCAAGAAACTCCTGCAGGAATGTCCCCAGACTGAAGCGACAGGACAGTCTGGCTGTTAGGACCTTGACAGAGGGCGCATCTACAAGGGATTGAGGGATATCCAGAATTTTACATGTATTAATGTACCTGTTCAATAGCAAGATCTTGGATTTTTAATTGGAAGGCGGGGTTGGACTAGGGTGCCAATACTAATGGGGGACGGCGGGAGATCTGACCAGTGTACTTCCCTTCTGTTTAATGTACTGTAGAACTTTTTATCAACGATATGTTGGAAATGACAAAGATAGAGCAACTACCGTACCGGTACTACGAGAACGGCTACAGTGATGACTATTGCTATCACTGTGCCCACAACACAACAACCCCTATGATTTCTCCAAAGACTGTGACAATTAAAACTTCTGACACAAGTACATGTTACCAGTACAACCACTGCCACTGGTATCAATGCTACCATACAACTACCACTATCAACAACACCAATACCACTACTATTCTCTGTCTATTCATTATCATCTTGGCCTTCTCTTGAAATAAGCCACTGGTCATCGAGTGTGTACACACACACTTGCGTGTAAAGTCTATGCGGAGATGGAATCCCACATAGGTAATGAGCAGTGGCGTAGTTCACGAGAATGCCATTATCTTAAATGTGGCATACCAGGGACCTAGTTCTGCATAATTTCTATTTCACTTTGTCATAAACTTTGCATTGATTTTTGTGATTGCACCTCAATACACATATTACTGATGCTTCTTGCTGCTCTCTAGGGATTGTCTGAAGATCTTCAATATAATTCAATTCAAATCTTTATTTCCAATTCATTTGAAAAACCATAAATGATATCATACACATTATAATATACATACAGAATAACAAAACAAAATATAATAATAGAAATAAATCACGAAAACAGAGTATGAAAAAAATAACTATGCAAAACCAAGTAGTTTACTCAGAGTCGGTACAATCTGGCGAATGCGCAACAAAATTTAAGAAATGAAAAGAAAATGAAAATAAACAGCCCAAATCTTACCCAATTCCTCCATGAACGGGAACCACTGAAGAGCCAGACCCGAGTACATGGGATGCAGGATGCCTCTTTTCCCTTCCTCAGCCTCCCGGCTACGCTCCCTTGCCTCCTCCTCCAGTCTCCGCTCCATCTCGATAATCTGCCAGCTTGTCTTACCTTCCACGTTGGTCTCCTAGATTCATTTCAGGGATTTGGAATTTAGTCATCTTTTTATGGATTTAAACAGATTTTTCAATGTACGTTCATGTATAAGCAACACAGTGATCTAGTCCACTTTTTTGTATATATCAGACTTGGCAGTTTCTTTGACTTTGTGTACATTATTTCTACCATTGTCATCTATCTGTTGTATTTGTTTTTGAAATCCAACCTCAATTTTTGGTTGCAATAAAAAAAAAATAATAATAGTCAATACTTAAAATTTACTAAGTCAGGGCTAAGAAGGGGGTCGAAATTGTAAAGTCTGTATGCATTAGCCCTATGGAAAAATCTTGAAATTCTGGGGGTCCAGGTTTCGATTTTGGGCGCCCATGTGTTCTGGGCATCTGTTAGTGTTGAGCCCTGACTAAGTACTGTGTACATGATTTACTACTAGTGACAAAATTCAGGATTGTATCAACAAATCTGTAATTTTGAAATGTAATTTTGATTCATATACTGTGAATGTGTATGAACTACGATGAAATACACAAACTTGACCAAAAGTATATAACCTTGTAGGGACATGTAAAATATGATGCAATAAAAATTAAAATGGAGTACCGGTATACATGTATCCCTTCAACAAAAAATTCAAATTCAAATTAAATTCAATTTATATTCCATGTATTAAAAAAAAATATCCTTAAAAAGTAAATATGTACCACAAAATCAAAAGAGAATGTTAAAATGAAATCAATCTATACAGAAAATCCAATTAGCAATAACAGTGTAAAAGAAAACCTGGCAAGCCGATACATGTACATGTTAAAGTACATGTATGTAAATGAAAATATAAATGCAGGGAGAACACATTATGGGTTACACAATAAGTCCCAAACTACTCGGCTTGGGCAGAAAAGCATAAACAACCAGGCAATAACAACTACATGTACCAAAGCATATTAGTGAAAGTATCCCCTATAATTATTGCCTATAAACAAATGCTGCTATATTTTAAAGTACAACTACGCACCAAGCAGAAAAGCGGGAAGAACTGAAACTAAACTAAGACAAGACCATCACCAACGAAGTGCATTATATCTCAAGAAAAAAATCTCAAATAAATAACCAAGAAAAAATGGAGAAAATAAGGGAAATTAGAAAGAACCAACAAAAAGAAAAAAAATGCATAGAATTCTAAACATTCCCTATAGTAAGTGTATACATGTACACATTGGGTATGATGTACGTGTGTACACATATGAATGTATGGATGTGCCTGAAGTGTCATCATAATTACACTTATATATAGAGGATAAAATCGTCAAATAAAGGATTTAATTCTTTAGATTTCAAGACTAAAAGTGGATTGCACTTTAATATATCACTGATCATAAACAAATTAAAAAGGAACGGGAAGAAAAATATGTTACATGTATTAACCAATTAGGCAGTAAACTGTTTTGACTGCCATGGCAACAACAAAAAACAAAAAAATAATTTATAATTATAAACAAGATAAGCATGAAGTGTTACACAATGCTGTACATGTACTGGAATCTTGTATTAACCTATGTTATACAGATCAGGGAGCAGGGGCCAATGTTACATTGTTTTAATTTTAATAATATTTGTTATTTTTAGAGCACATGTATCCTCATCACAAGGTGCTCAAAGTACTCTAATATTACTTCGACTCTGCTAGGCTACCGATTTCGGTGCTCAAAAACATTCAAGGAATTCCTTCCTACCAGTACACATTTAACACCTGGGTGGAGAGTGGCAAATGTAGATTAATGTCTTGCCAAAGGACATCAGTGCTGCGGCGGGACTCGAACTGCGAACCATGTGATCCACAGTCCAGTGACGTATCCACTAGACCATAACACCTCTACCATTTATAGTTACTCCTATTTAGTTAGGCTGTACTGTGGAGCTTAGTTACTAAATGATATATATCTACTGAAGATACTAAAACACTACAGGACTGTGGAATTCCACACAAATATAAGTGAAGACCTTTGGTACTGAACTAATAATTTACGTCTAATCAAAATGATATACATGAAGCCACACACATGTAAAGGAATAAGGGTCACTTGAGGACTAGACTCATAATTTACATTACATCTAACCAAGATATGAAGTCACTTGCTAAGTACCTGGGGAATAGATAAAACATTAACATTAACCCACTTCAGAGATGGCGCTTGTGTAAATGACCCCTAAATATCCACGGATCTTTTACACATGGAGACGTCCCACTTTGTGTGTTTTAGAGTGATCACTGCCAAAGTGATGGAGGTGCTTTTGTTTTGTTTGCCCTCTTGAAAAGAATACATC
Source organism: Mesocentrotus franciscanus (assembly GCA_037976565.1). Classification (NCBI taxonomy): domain Eukaryota; kingdom Metazoa; phylum Echinodermata; class Echinoidea; order Camarodonta; family Strongylocentrotidae; genus Mesocentrotus; species Mesocentrotus franciscanus. The sequence goes on along the minus strand of CP137674.1, from coordinate 16,084,053 downwards.
CACCTGTGTATCATAGAATGTACCGCCGGTGCAGAGATGAATAGTGATTACACAACTTTCATGAACACGTATCCAGCAGTCTTCTCAATGGGTTTTAGTTTTGTACAAATGACCTGTCTACCCATCTACCCATGCGCAGATACCATCTCTCAGGTGGCTTATTGAAGGCCTTTTGAAGTTAAACTCATAATATGTATCTCATCCAACTAAATTTATGGAGTCACTGGCTACATGTACATTTAGGTATATAATTCAGTAAAGACATAAAAATAATAACGGCCTTTTGATTAAAACAAAAATAATAATTTTCATCTACTACAGATATGAAACCACTATCTCAGTACAAATACATGAACATGAAAAAAATTCCAACAAAAACAAAGGCCTTTTTGGTACTGAAGTTCACTTGCGATATACCTTTAGATTAAACTCTCTGATATACTTGTGTTTGGTGGGCGTGTGAGGTTGGGAGGAGGCCGGAGAATGCTGGGGTGATGTCCCTCTGCCAGACGCCGTGCTCGCCCAGTGGACCAGTGGAAGGGGAGCATTCTGCAGATGGAGCATTGCCAGTGGCGATCAGCCCCGGAGTCACCGACTGAGACCGCTGTAAATAGCAGATCCATTACTAACAACTACAATGCCATAAGGTATTTCCTGCTTTTTTTCCTTTTTTCGTTTCATTAAAAACTCAGCAGCATGCATTTGTAGGGTCCTCAAGAAAAGCAGTATTAAATCTGTAAGGCTGCTACCAGGGATAATAATTAAATCTTTCATTTTTTTTTTTTTTTCCATGGTGGGGTGGGCTAGGGAGGTAATAACTTGTTAAATCAAATTGTACATAGTGGTAAAAACAGTATAATTCTCTATTTCAAAACTTGCAAACATGCACATGGATGTAATAAAAAATAGTTTGGCAAATAAGCACACTTTTTGTACAAAATAACATTTTCCGGTGTAATGCTGTTTTTCTGTTTTATTTTGTTTTCCTGCGAATGTAGGATGAAGGATAGCTATGTTTTTCTTTCAAATTACCGGTACATGAAATGTTTTAATCATACGAGAGACTTGCCCAGAATTATTTCTGATTTATAGTTCCTCTACAAGAAGAACATTTTGTTTTACTTGATCAAACAACTCCATTGTAAAACTAGCATTCAAATAAAATTGGATGGAAAGTATGTTAATACTTTCATGCATGACTGAAATATTATGATATTTATTTTCAAATTGACAATACATTCTTAATTTGCAAAATAATTCAGTTTCGTGAAATGGATCAAGTACTCAGAATAACTGCAAAAAAGATGCTAATGAATTATGAATGTCATCTTATGTCTTTTTTAAATTTTTTAAACTCTCAAATTAACAGTTGCGTTTTAAGATTTCCTGCCAAAATTAGTGATTAAACAGGCCAACATTTATTTTGTAATTGGCTACCTACACGTACATGTATTTAATAGTTAAAATAATAAGCATGAAAAACAATCGCATGGGAAGTAAGTTGAACTTTCAAGCATGGTACGATACTATGTATTTTTTCTTTTCTTTTTATGATGACACTGCATGCACATCCATAATGAGTGCCATGGTGGCAAAGATACATACACAAAGTACATGTACAGTTAACAATTAAATTATTCATACCCTTTAAATACCAAGTTTTGTAATTTTTTAAGTATGTGAAAAATTAATTTATCCTGATTTATGTTTCTTAAAGATAAAGACCAGTTCTGGTCATGCGATTGCATTGTGAAAGAAACGTTGTGGAATCGATCAGAAAAGGTTGATCATATAGCATATAAGTATTGGTGTGTACTGCAAAGTTCTGGAATCATCAAAATGATAAGAAATTTGGCCCAGTCTTGGTAAAGTTACAAGTATATGGGACTACACGACCACGTGCGCGATATCTATTTGGTCCCAATAGATATAATAATGTACCAAATATATCAATTAGTAGGCGGTTTCCCGACTTTCCGGGCAAAATTTGTATCATCACGTATTAGTCAAAACATATTCTTTCACATGATTGGTAATGAGAGCTTCTATATCATTGTTTTGAGAGAGGGGCGTTTCCAAAACTGGTCTTTACCTTTAAGAATGCAACATAATCAAGCTCATGTTTAAAGTATTTTTAAAAAGGCCCTAACTCAACTGGTCTATCTTTCATTCTTGAGTAACAAAAAAACAAAACAAAAATTTACAAGGGGTATGAATAATTCAGTTATTAACTGTACATGTACCGTAATGAGAAGAGATTGATGATGCTATGCAAGAGCATGGGACTTGAAATAAATTCATGACAATTTCTTGAAATAAAAAACAGTGAAAACTTTTTCATGCAGTTGAAACACTAAGAAATAAACTCATGCAAATCAAGTGACAAATTCTATAAAAAACAACATTGACAAAATCATAACTTATGGCAAATTCGAAATTAGAATTTTAAAGTGTGATTTGAAGATGAAATGCAGATGAATTCGATTAAACAGTTGACATAATTAAAAAGTTGACTTAATTTCAAATTGAATGTTAACTTAAATCACAACTCGTATAAGAATTAGATGATCGGGACATCACATTGACGGGATGAATCATAATCAATACTGCTTAATTGCGAACTTTTTTTTTTAAAGACAGAGCCCAAAAATGTCAAATTTCTCATCTCACATAAGATGAAAAAGAAAACACATATATGTTGGTGATCAAAGAGCTGCTGGCAAAGTGAATGAATATTAGACATATTACAGAACATGAGGTGGATTATACTGAAGCACCTGAAATACTTATTTGATTTATAATAAGTTTGAAGGAAAAGCCTGTTCAAAATACTTCAAAAATAATTAATACTTTCATTTAACCAATCATTCATATTCGTATCAATCAATATTATCAATTATCAATTTACGTAAGAAATCTAACCTATGATCATCAATGTGTAAGAAAAAATATCAAATTTTTTCAAGAAGACTTTCATTGACAACGGTAATAATAAATAAATGATAAATATCAAAATAAATACCCATACAGAAACAAAGTAAAATAAATCACTAACTATGAATAGAAATATTTATAAAGATCACAATATCAGATTTCCTTTTTTCACATCTTTATGTCAAAATCCTCTTGGAACAATTGCATTTGAAGAGTGTATACATGTTGGTACATTATCAAATGGACCGATAAAGGTTAAATAAGTTGTTCTTTTCATCCAGGGCAAAAACTTCAAATATTTTATCCATTCAATTTTCATTTGCTATATCATGGAAGTATTGAAGAGTGTCCAACACTAATCATTCTGTATTTAGAAGGGAAAAAATCCTAAGAAAACAATAAAAAGCCTTTCAGAAGACTGCTAGACAATAGCAGTGACACTCTCATAAGCACATTGTACGTGTAACTCTCTCACATGTGTGGCAAACTATAAAACAATGATAAACAAATTGATGAAAAATATGAACATATCTTTGCAATGAATGCTGCTCTGCAAAGTGCAAATGTTTTGATATACACAATGTAGAAGCAGAATTTTTTAAAATTTTTAAATGATATATCAGCAGCAATACAATCCTGATAGTATGTGTAAACAATACCCAGCTCCAATGCGATTTAAAGCAGGTTATACACAGCTAGCTGTAGCTTTAATGTGCTTGCAAGTTATAGACTCATTTGCCAGTCACCAGAAACTACATGGAAAGTGGTTTAGTATAAAATTTCCTGCAGTATGTGTTAATGGTAATACATGCAAGCTGTTAATGAGACTAGCAGCAATTCTCAAATGTGTAACAAAGTGGTATTGTCATTAGTACAAGGCAAAATGTGTTATCTATAAGTAGTTCTTTAGTTTTGTCTTGCTCATTATTTCTACCATCAAAACATGTGCACTGGTTGACGTTAACAATTAGAAGACGAAAAACATTCAGCAAAGCTGGATATATTAGGAATCTACAATTGAAATATTAGTCAATGTGGCAACTAATATCATTTTCAAGGGGGCGGGTGTTAAATAAGTAGAAATTATTAGCAAAGGACTTCTTCTCATGGATATCACGATCTACTAGTTCTCATCGATAAGTTCATTTTCCTTTTGTTTCTTTTAACATCACATTTTATCCAATATACCCTGTACCATGATAATACCACCTGTCAACAACAACAAAAGAAGAATGTTTAGGAAAACTTGCAGAAATGCTGATAGAAGAATTGCATTCCTTGTACCTTTTGCATTCTCTTGAGAAGGAGCTTTATATCGGTTCCAAAGAACTGGGGACTCTCCCCAACCGACATAGATCGCTGAAAATCGAATCCATCAACTCAAATCAGATCATTCTAACATATACATATATTCATACGGTACACACTGGGAAAGAGTATTATATCAACCATATAATGAGATGAAGAAAGTAGAAATGCATCATCAATCAAGAATGAACTACATGTATAGTATTCCCAATCAAATCTGTGAAGTGAGGATTAAGAAAATGTACCAATCTGGGTCACATGGTCAATGCATACTGGTAATACAAACATACATGTATTGAGAATATATGCAATAAAATACAGTTGTGTAAGTTTAAATCCAATGGTTTTCAGAGTAGCAGTCATTCAAGATGCGCTGCTGCATTGTTAAAGTATGCAGCATACAGATACTACTCTATTTATTCCATGCATAGGAAGTAGAGAGAAGTTGAAGTAAGCCTGTATTTTAGAATTTTCTATTTTTAATACAGAATACCATAGACATTGTAATAAAAATCTACAAATAATGATTTATCAACTAATAAAAATGAGGTACTCTCACAACATTCAGGTTCCCTATCAACCATTCATCAAATTTATGAAATATTGAATTTTAGGTACTTACACTGTAGTTATGGAATGACATATAAGGTCAATTATTGGTCATTCCGTGACAAAGTTATTCAAAATACAACATGTTATAAATTTGATGAATGGTTGATGGATAACTCAACTGGTGTGAAAATACCTCATGTTAGTTTTATATATTGTATCATTAATTTGTACATTCTTATTAAAATATCTGTAATATTCTTTGTTTTTTTAAGTTAGAAATTCTTGAATATCATTCCTACGCTTTGAATTGACCTTTACTAGAAGTTTGAAATGAAAGAATTATGAAGCCAATCATAGATCATCACTTCATCATTCAAATAAATTAATACATTAAACCCAAAAGTTGACCCTACGATTCTATAATCATTTTCTTCTTTTATCGAAATGGATATTAATTTCAGTTCCTTACCAATCCCACAGACTGTTGAAATGAACCAATGCATAGTGATATTGAAGTGCTTATGAAATAAAAATTTAGAGTGTCGTTTAAACACAAATTAACACGTATGTATCATCACTATCATACAGTGTAACCCCCTAAATTGGTAGAATCATTAAAGGGCAATCCAACCTTACTACAAAGTTTATTTATACAAAAGCACAAAAATGAGAGAAACAAAATGGTGAAGTTTGAAATATATCTGACCAATAGTAAGGGATTTATGAATGTTTAAACAATGAGATCACTAGCACGAGCACTATCTATGCAATTCTCAAATTGGCAGTTGGCCAGTGGACTGGGACAGAGTCATAGACGCCTCTCTGGTTTGCTGTGTACAAAAATATATTCTCCCTTAGGGCACTACTCAAAATATATTATGGATAGCATACATGTATTACTACAGGTCCCCCAAAAAAAGAAGACCCTCCTGATCGAGTCATACTTAAACAAAACAAAAAAGACATTTCAGTCAATTTGTGTGTTGATACAAGTAAGGAAGTTGTTCGGCAATACGTCACAATTACATTACCGTTTCAGCCAATTTCAAGTGCCCATACGTACAGTAATTACAACTTTTAAAAATTCATTCTCATTTCTTTAATATTTATGTCCGATTCATTCAAACTCTCACCAGTCTGCTTCTCTGATCTTTCTGCTTTCTTTTTAGAATGGTTGTCTAATAAGGTTGGATTTATCCTTTAATTATTAACTAAAGTTGATGTTAAAACTGTGATGAATAATTTCTGCAATGTAAGTGGGTGTTAGCATCTGGTGTTTGTGATAACTTAAAACCAAGATCATCCAATGCACTCAACATCATCAACAACATCAAATACTGTTAACTCTGCATACCCTCGCAAATCAAATTTTCCAAAAGTCAAATTTTTGTGGTTGACAAAACTATGCAAAATGTGTAGGTAAGTCGAACCATTTTGTTTGGGTCCCGACATATGCGACTTATGCAGAGTCACCTGTACATACATCAGTGTTGCTCAATAGAGAGCTTGTGCAAAGTCAAGTTTTTGTTATTGGTGTTAAAATCAATGAAAGTTTGTGTTACAGGTGTCAGTTAACTCATAGCACTCTACACCATCATTCGACACAAGCACTGAATTCCCCTGGTGTAAAAATGATTAATCAATGAAAATTTGTGTTTAACAGGCATTGGTGAACTCATAGCACTCTACACCATCATTCGACACAAGCACTGAATTCCCCTGGTGTACTAATGATTGGTGTTCTTACCTTCATATTGACTGGTGAACTCATAGGCTTCTTCCTTGACTCGCTGGACATGTGTCTGTTTGGATCAGGGCGAACTATATAACACAGAACACCATACCAGATGAATTAGCACTGAATTGTTAATAATGGTTCTGGGAAACACATACATGCACATGTAGGGCTACAAGGAATTTGTGATAAATTCAAATCATTAATTTGATGAACAGAGTTGTAAAAAATAATGTGATCAACAGGAAACCTATGTATCATGATCATTATCAACATCAAAATATCAACCTCAAAATATCAACATCAACATCAACATCAACAATATCAGTACCATCATTAATATCAATCATCATCATCAATATCATCATGGTTGTTATTAGCAGCAGAAACAATACAAAGATCAACATCATCATTATAAATTACAGTCAAACCTGTCTATAGCGAGCGCCCAAGGGAAACACAAAGAGTGGTCTTTGTAGACAGGTTCCTTTAGTACATGTTTCAATGAAAAACCATTTTCAAGGGAAACAAAAAATGTGGTCTTTGTAGACAGGTGGTCACTTAAGCAGGTTTGACTGTATAACCATCATTAACTCATCCTCAATGATCACCATCATCCTGATCATCACTCACCTATCAGGGTAGGCGACAAAGGTGGTGATGTCATCTGACTTTTCCTTGAACCTTTCTATGCTAATCGTTGGGGATGTATCACCACCATCATCAAATCATATTTCCATTGATGTCCATCATCATTAGTGTCATCAAAATCATCCTTAGCATTATCATTACCAACACCATCATCATGATCATTACCACATCCTTCATCATTGTAGTAATCACGATCCTAATATTCATCCTCATCATAAATTTCACTATCATCATTATCATCTTTATCATAACCACCCATCATCATCATCACTACTCACCTATCAGAGTTGGGGACAAAGGCGGAGATGTCATCTGATGCTCCCTTCTCGGCCTTAGCTGATCACCAGGGATGTGTCCCATGGGTGCAGTCAGGACGCAGTACTCTGTCAGCGTGTCACAGAGGGCGTGCTCCACTGCCTGTTGGAGCTGCTGGGCGAGGTCCACACTGCCACGCCTCCAAATGAAGAACTGTATCAGAGCTGTTGGTCCTATAAACAGGGTCCAAGTCAGAGTACAAATTCATAAATGTTTGTGGAAGTCACGTTTAGACTTGCTGATACAAAGGAGTACTTTAAAAGTTGGACAACGAGCAAAGTTTTAATATATCATGTATTTGTAATATCTATCCATTCAGGAACTCTTTTTCTGCACACAAAAAAGGTCAATTGCGATAAACACACGAGATAAGAAAGTTATGGTTGTAGAGCTGTAGATGTAAAATGAGGAGTTTTCTTTTAAATTTCAAGAGTTAGTACAGTTAGTACAGATAATCATCATCACCATCAGATTAATCTGGAGGTTGATAATGTTCTTGAAATCTTCCTAGGAAAGCCAAGAGGATGTAGAAGGGTTAAGCCAATCTACCAGTTTAAATGGATTGCCACACCCATCTTCCTCCTTCTCATCATTATCAATTTTCCTCTTCCTCTTAATCATTATCACAGGCATCAACACCACCACCACCACCACCACCACCACCATCATCATCATCATCATCATCATCATCATCATCATCATCATCATCATCATCTGAATCTGAATCTCATTTTCTGAGATATGGTGTTCCTCAGGGCTCGGTAATCTGGCCTCAACTCTTCACAATGTACCCCAGAACTGTTGGAGATATCATCAAACGCCATGGTCTTCAATATCATCTGTATGCACACGATACACCTTTTTACTGTAGTTTTGATCCACGTAATCCCGCTAGTGTGAATGAAGCCCGAATTGTTCCAAATATATATTTTTATTTTTGTTGTATCAGCGTTCTGATCAGTATTCTGTACAAGCACTAAACAAGAAACAATCGTTAATATTATTATTATCATCATCATCATCATCACCATCATCATCATCATTATCATTACCTGGTTTCTTGGTCTGCACTGGTTGGTAGATCTGTGTATTGATGAGGTTCTTGAAGTCAGCCTGGGAGAGTTGTGAAGACGTTGAAGGGGTGGGGCAGTCTACCAGTACCACTGGGTTGCCACACCCATCCACCAAGCTGGTAGCTACACAGGCAGTACCTGCAAAAATGAAAGGGACTATTTGTTTCGTAAAGGTTGTAGTTTTTAATTTATTTCGGGCTGTGACATAACAATAATCCAAGGTGATACGAATGCCACAGTAATCATGAAAAACACATACTGTGTGAAATAGTCCTAGTAATAGAAAAATAAATTACTCAATATCATTAGAGCCTTATTTTTGTGTGTGCTTCACACAAACGAAAAACCACACACAGCCCACACCCAAGATCGATTTTCATGACTTTCCATGACTTTGGGAGATTTTTTTTCTTCTACATTTTCCATGACTTTCCAGGGTTTTCCATGACCGTGGGAACCCTGCCTAACCCCATATCTTTAACAAAATATAACAAGGAGTACATATCATCTCTGGAGCCAATGCCAGACCACCAAACCAGACTTGCCTGTGCCTCCTTCAGCCTTGTGAGGTCTGTTGTATAGGAAGACATCCATCTCTGATGGTTCCAGGACAGCTGCTGGTCCAGGTCCTGATCCTGCCCTGCCCTTCCAGGAGTTACAGTCCTGGAAGTGATGGTCAGGCTTGGAGTCGATGTACTTGGGAGGGTGGAGGAACGGGTTCTGAAGGAGATTCTGGCGCAGGTAGTAGCGGACAGAGTAGAGGTATTGCACGGCCCACATGGGCACTGTAAACTGGAAGGATTCGGTCGGAGGCTTGCCCTTCGGTTGAATGAACTGCAGATTAAAAGTACCATTACAACATTACTGATCACACATACAAGCACTATAATGGTAGTGGACTGAAAAGGAGTATTTGGCATTGTTTTACATTATTTCATTTAATCCATTGCCTACAGGAACCGATTGGCCCCTGTATTAAGCCTATGCTAATGAATGAATTCAGTAGTCCACAGATTCACAAGTAGAGGTACTGAACGGGCCCAAACGGGGACTGTGAACGGGAAGGATTCGGTCAGTGACTTGCACTTCGATTGGATGAACTGCAGAAGAAAAAGCAGCGGTAGAAAGAAACAAACTAAAGTATGTCTGGAAAAGACATCAGAGCCAGTAATACTCCATCAGGTCTCCAGTGTCTTCATAGGTAGCAACTTATAGTGTTCTTCTCAAGTTATTGGTTCTCTCAATTTCCTCTTGTTTTTCCACTCCCCCTTCCTTTTTTCCTTCCTTTCTCTCATTTCTTCTTTATTTCATTTGATCCTACATGTAGACCCCACCTCCCGACTATTTCTGAACGGAGGATGAACTCAAATGACTGAATTTTGATAAACATGTAGACATTTAGTACACACACAAAATTCTTGTGAAGAAAGAATAAAATCTACAATTTATGAATACGAAAGAAATTAAACAACACTGCATGTAAGACCTAACTCAAAACATACCTGAACATCATTAGGAGTGAGTTTACAGAGTGGGTTCCTAGCCAGCATATCGGCTATCACATCAAGGGTAGCCGACTCTAGTTTCTTGTTGAGTAGATCCACTAGAGCATGCTGAATCTCAGGACCTGAAGTGACAGGGTACATGTAGATAATCATTGATAATTAATTGACCCTACTGCAAATAAAATGTCGGACAGTAGATTCCTTAGAGAATGTTCATAACTGTCAACTATTATCTTATTTTACTAGTCAGACTATTGTTAAGGTTTCATGAGCTCCCCCATAATTTTGATGAGATCTATGTAGGCACCATCGTAATCTTTTACTTATTGTTTATTAGTTCTGAAATTAATATTTTTATCAGACTTTCCATTTCTTGACCCATTGTATTTGTATGGGAACCGGAAGTGCCTTTGCCAAATATATCCATGGCAGGTGCTGCCCTCTATGGCCAAATGCCATAGTTGCGGTAGCGACAATTCATGACAGTTGTTAACTGAAACATTCATTATATCATTAGAATGAATGATATTCATTACTTTATTCCAAAGCCTGACCATAAGCCAGTCATTTCATTTGCAGACGTCAGGGCCCTGTTTCATAAAACTTGTTATCAATAACAAGTTACAATAACTGTTATGAGCTACTGAAATAAGCTTATAAGCTACTGCTGAGAGCAAAGTTATTGATAACAAGTTTTATGAAACAGGGCCCTGGTCCCCTCCTTCATATGGTACAGTTCAACCCACTTTCATCCATACGATGAGGATGAGGACTGTACCTGCTTTAGTGACGCCATGCACTTGGATGCTGATGATGTGTTGAGCTCCCTGTAAGGTGGATGCTTTGGTGGCTGCCGATGTAATAGACTGAACATCAACTCCAGAGTCACGGCGAGAGTCCTTGGAACATGAAATAATGACGATAATGATGTTGAACATTTGTATTGTGGCATTTTCATTTTTTTTTTGTAAAAGTATCTTTTCCAATGCCTATAACAACAGCTACAGTCAAACCTGCCTTAGTGGCTACCTCTCTATAAATGCCACCTGTCTATAGTGGTCATGTGTTTTGTATCCCTCGAGTAAGAAATGTGGGTTGTAGAACCTGTGTAGACAGACCACCTACCTACAATGGCTACTTTTTCTTTTCTCTAGGTTTGACTATAATTGAAACTAAAACAATGAACAATTATCTACATGTATGCACTAGGTACATGTACCCAAGTGTATGATACAAGTGTAGGAATGTATGCACTGAACCAGGATTAGATTGATTCAATGCCAAGACATTTAATCTACATTTGCCACTCTCCACCCGGGTGTTAAATGGGTACCTGTTCGGATTGAATTCCTTAAATCCTGGGAGCACAAAATTCTAGTGTGCCTGTATATATTACACAACTGGTAATCTACATCAAGATCTTTGTGATAGGCTGCATAGCCCTTTAAAGAGATTAACAGAGGAAGATGGAGGAAGAAAATCAATAGGCTACATGTACATCTAGAACCAGGTTAATAGTGGAGCACCTTGCATTGTAAGAGAATCAAATATCCATAGACAGTGAAACCTGTATATAAAGAGCGTTCAAGGGAAACATGAAAAGTGGTCTTTATAGGCAGGTGGTCTTTATGTACAGGTTCCTTTACTACAGGTTTCAATGACAAACCATATTCAAGGGAAATGAAAAATGTGGTCTTTATAGACGGGTGGTCTTTCTATACAGGTGGTCGCTAAAGCAGGTTTGACTTTAGTATCATTATTAATGCCAAATCGGTACAAACATGCATGTACATGTCAAAATGAATGAAATAAACATGTGTATTCTCTCTTAATGTTTACCTTATCCTACAAACAGTATACAACATATACTTGAATACATGACTATAATTCATACACTTAATTGTTCATGAACTTAAGAAAACAATAAATGATATCTTACCATAGATGGAGCACCTGTTGACGTTGTTGCCACAGAAACTGCATCCTCCTCTAGGTTGATAGGACCGCCGATGGTATTCAGAGACTGGTTGGAGGTTGCTCTCGAGACTAAAGATGGGGAGAGAAACAAGACAAAAAGATATATATCATAAGTGCTAAATAATGTTTTTTGCCCAATATTCGGTCAATATGTGGTCAATATTCATTGTTTAATAGATGAATCATAACTTCAAGAAACCCTCATTATTATTACTACTACCAACCTGACTGAGAGGCAGGCAGTGAGTTGGGTTGAGATGACGTGTGGTTAGACTCGGCGATGGAACACAGTCGCGATGAGTGCTGGTGACCACTGACCACCGTAGACTCGTATAACCTGAAAGAATATCAAATGAAAATCCAGTCCGCATGTGTTAGGTAAAGGATTATAATTTCATGCTAGAACACAAGATCTTTAAAACCTTTTAACGTTAAGCGTATATTCTACCACACCTCCATGTACACTGTATTAAAAAGTGTACTGTGTAGTTGTTGAAATCTGGAGGGCATTGTCTTTAAAACAAAACACATAAACAATCTTAACAGCACAGGTTTGTCAAAATTACAACTGCTTCCATTTTGGTTGTTACCTGAGATAGAAGACCTCCCCAGAACTCTCTCGATAGACAAACAGGTTCTTACGATCATGGACAGCGAAGGCAGCCAGGGCTGTCTTGAGTGCCTGTAAACCTAACATATAGAAAACAAACTTTCTCTCAGTCCGTGATTACATGTAGCAAAAAAAAGTATTCATATCAATGGAAATTCAATGCAATGATCCTACATGTAGCCTAAATTTTAGATTTTCCCCTCAAATAAACAAACAAGCAAAAACATTGGTATCTGATTATAATTTGTGCTGTGGAAGCATTAAAATCTTTTAATTGGCTCTTTGTTGACAATGCAAAACGAATTTCACAAAACTGGCGTTTTTTCTGGAATATATTCATTTTTGAATAACAATATTCTGGTTTTATATAGATCTCCATACATTGACGATGTCTCCAAACGCTTAACAAATATATTATCACTCCAGTCATTGGACTCTGGCTTACCAGAATACATTGTATGTACATTCTACACTCCCTGGGGGAGCATTCTAGCCAAGTGCCATCTTTACAGATGCTCACAATGCTGAGCAAACTACAATGACTTGTGCATCCTAACAAGTACCCATATGACACCTGGGTGGAGAGAAGTAATGTAATCAAAATGCCTTGCTTTGGGACCTAAATGCCATGCCATTGATTGAACCCATCACCATTTCATCTCCATTTAATCTCCTACAAAGAAATACGGCTGTTTTTCTAATTTGAAGAGTAAAAATGGGATCCATCATTCCTGTAGGAATTACTTTTCTTATAAGGTTACATATTAGATACATGAATGTGGTTGATCTTACCCCTAGATGGTACATTAGGTCTGTGGGAGGGTTTGAGTCTTGAATGTACAGGGAGATCCTGACTCAGGACGAGGTCACACGCAAAGTGGCCTTGGTTGAACCATAGCTGCGCTGCAAGGTAGTCCCCTTTGCCTCCTTGACGATTCTCATCTTCATCTGAACAAAATTAAAATCACATTTTAATTCAACTCAATGAATTAAAAATAAAAATCTTTTATCATTACCACCATAAACACAACCAGCATAAGATAATTTTGACCGTCACTACCACTATCAATATTGTCATCCACATCATCATAAGCATCATCGTACCCACCATATTCTGAATCATCATGACCATCATCAGTAGCATGATTGTAATTATCGCCATCATCACTGTCATGGCCCTCATCACCCATCATCATCAACATCTTATCATTACCACCACCGCTACCATCACACTCTTCATCAACTTGACCATCATCATTGTTGTCATCATCATCATCGCCATCATCATCATATTTGTCATCATCATCATCATCCTCATCAACATCAACATCATCATCATCATCATCATCGTCATCATCGTCATCATCGTCATCATCGTCGTCATCAGCCCCATCCTTCCTTCCCTTCATCTGAAGAATGTGTCCTGGCCGATGGAGGCCAACTGTCTTTCTGCTTCCAGTTGCCTTCGTCGCTCTTGGCAACCAATCGGGTGCTACATGTCTCATCATTATCATCATCAATATCAATAATCATCATCACCATCATCACCATCATCACAAACATCTTAAACCACCAATATGTCCATTTCACCACTACCATCCAATATTATCCCAATCATAACTCATATTATCATTACCTTCATCAGCAAAGCATAAGCATTTCCTCCTCCGTCGATATTACCATCATCAGTATCTCAGTATCTCAGAACCATCTCCATAATCACCATTTTCATCCTTTCTTACCTTCATCTGAAGAATTTCTTCTGGCTGACGGAGGCTCGTTATCTTCTTGCTTCCAGATGTCTTCATCGCTCTCAGCAACCAACAAAGTACTACATGTCTTGTTGTTATCAAGCTCCTGAAGGAGTAGCCTCTGTAATAAGTGAATAAAAAATCAAAAAATTAAACTCTTTATTTTTTAAATCACATACTTTATTTATTGAAAATAACAAGAGAAAGCATGTAAAAAAAGAACATTCAAGCCTAGGCTACTGCCTGAATACACAGGATAGTACCAGATGGAAAAGTTATACACATAATTATACATGTACAGGAAGAAAAAAAAACCAAAAACTGGATAAACATACAATGGAAAATCTACAAATTCAGATTATTACAGTACGAATTAGTAAACATAAAAACTGACACAAACATCTGTGATTAACTTTTACAGTTAGTCATCACAAGTGTACAGTTACTTTTACAAGAGAGGAGATGTAAGATATTGGTCATTTTGTGTCCAGTATATGTATATATGTAAACAAATTATTGAAGATTTTTACCATAAATTGACATAAATTAGATCTTCTTCATTTCATATTTGGTCTAACCTAAGCTCTGGTAGAGTTATTATCTTAATACAATGATGAGGTAAACTAAAATCTGTGATGTGGTCATTAACATATCGGATAGAATAGCTTGGATTTGCTCGATATTAATCGTGATATTTATCTTCAAAAAGTTCTAATCAATTATTTTTTTTTTTTTGGGGGGGGGACACAGATATGCATAATTCAGATTGAAATTGGAAAATGTGGTAAGGCAGCATCTTGGATGCTACAGACAGAAGACAGATATTGTATCAAATATTCTGCAATAAGGTTGTACAAAGTAATACCTGGTTGACTAGACGACAGGTGTTCCTGATGGCCTCTGAAACCTGCAGATAAATATCCTTCTGTTCTACCAGCTTCCCGCTCTCATTCCTCTCTCTAACAATGAAAACAAAATCAAAAAATCTCAAAGTAATGATACTGAACAAGACTCTCAAGATTTCTTTTCGAACCCAATACTTGATTCCGTTGGCTCTAATTTAATCGGATCTGCGGGGACAGTAGCTTATAGGTCTTAGAACTAAGATTTCATGAAATAGAAAAACACCACTTAGAGAACTACAACTACCTACTTTGGCTTACAGAAGACAAAGAGCAGACCTGATACAAGTATTCAAAATCCTGAGAGGCTTTGAAAGAGTAAATCCCTCGAAGTTCTTCCAACTAGCCACTGGCTCAACAACACGAGGCCATAATTTCAAGATAGTGAAACAACGTTTTAATACGAGACTTAGGCAGTATAGTTTCTCAACAAGGAGTGTTAACAAACGGAATGCCCTGCCTAAGGAAGTAGTCAATGCTGCCACCATTAACCAATTCAAGTCATCCCTAGAAAGGTATTGGAGAAACAATCCAAGTAAGTTTGAACCATACTTGAGACGGGATGGAACAGTAAAGAGGGACAAATAAGCTAAGGTTCCAGTCTCTAAACCAGAGTATACCCAAGTATACCAAATCACCAACCAGTCTGTGGCCAGTCTTGCAACGGGTATGACGTCACTACAATTAGTATGACGTCACTACAATTAGCAGCCATCAAGCTTGTTCTACCCTTAGGGCTACCAATGTTTGTGCTGTGGCAGGGATTCAAACCCACAATCTTTGTAAATACGATGTTTTTAGTGTTTTTCGTAACTTAATGAAAGATGGACTGGTTGAATAGTTTTAGATATAAGTTTTAATATGTCACATTCAAGAAACATAAATCAGGTCAAATCAATTTTTCACATACTTACAAAATTACAAATATTGGTAAGTTGTCTCTTTTTTGTGTAGTTTTATGTTCTTACTTTTGTCTTGCACCATGAGGATACATGTATGTGGAGTTGTGCATTAAAAATAATCGTTATTTCATGTATGTACTATCATTATTTATCTTTTTCAATGCTTCTCTATTTATTTCCTCTTCTTCAAACCAGGTTAGAACATCTACTCCGACGCCGCTACCTTTGCCAGACACGAATACGTAATGGATGGGGAAGACAATGCTCTAGGAATGCCAAGAAAAGATATATTGTTGCCTATTACCGTCAGCATTGTAAGTACCAAGAAAGTCTCGTCAGACACACATCTAGGTTAATTACAATCTTTGTAAATACGATGTTTTTAATGTTTTTTGTAACTTAATAAAAGGTGGACTGGTTGAATACTTTTAGATATAAGTTTTAATATGTAGCATTTTCAAGAAACATAAATCATGTCAAATCAATTGTTCACAGACTATTTTTTTTTCTTTTTTTCATGATAATGGTTTGAATAATTAAGTTGTGAAATGTATATTTGTAGTTGTCTCATTTTTGTGTAGTTTCATGTTCTTAATTTTGTCTTGCACTGTGAGGACAAGTGGGGTTGTGCATTACACATGTAAATACTTATTTCATGTATGTACTATCATTATTACTACTCCGCTGCCCCTACCGTTGCCAAGCTAGAACCAGAAATGGATGGGGAGGACAGTGCTCGAGAGAAGCCAAGAAGCGATATGTCCTTCCCTACTGCCGGCAGCACTGCAAGTACTGACCAAAGTATTGTCACACACAGAACAGATAACTGGCTTAAAAAGACAATTACAATAAAATAAAGTGAAACCTGTGTTTAAAGTATATGTGGATGTTCAGAAGCTTGCCTATGCAATTCACAAGGACTTGAGACATTACCTTGTGTGGAAGAAGAGATTGACTTTGTCCCTACAGAGCTTGAGAATGAGCCAAAATCCTGGCATGGAATGGTTGAAGACGTCTACAAACAAGTGGGATTCCTCATGATCAATGTCACTTGAACTGGCATCATAACCTAAGAGAATGGGAATGGACAAAATATTGTTTTAATAATAACAAGTCAACGCAAAGCATAGCATCCCCTCGCAGGGTACAAATGGCCTATGTAATATGTCAGAACAAGTTACCTCCATTAGACTATACTATTATATTACTAGGCAAGGAAGTTAACCAAATTTTCACATATATCATTAGGTGTTTTTGCATATTTAATGAGCTGACCTTTCACCTTCGACCTACATACTCCGAAATCGAACTTAGGCTGTATTTTGATACCATGTACCTTCATATTAAATTTCATTAAAATTCGTCACACCTTACTAAAGTTATCAAATGGAAACCAGATTCGCATATTTAATCAGCTCTGACCTTGACCTACATACTCCGAAATCAAACTTACGCTGTGTTATGATACCATGAACCTTCATATCAAATTTTATTGAAATTCGTCAAACATTACTAAAGTTATTGAACGGAAACCAGATTTTTGTATTTAATGAGCTACAGGTATGACTTTTGACCTATATACTCCGAAATCGAACTAAGGCTGTGATTTGATACCATGTACCTTCATATCAAATTTCATTAAAATCCCTCAAACATTATTATTAAAGTTATCGAACAGAAACCAGATTCGCATATTTAATGAGCTATGACCTTTGACCTACATACTCCGAAATCGAACTTGGCCTGTATTTTGATACCATGTACCTTCATATCAAATTTGATTAAAATCCGTCAAACATTATTAAAGTTATCGAACGGAAACCAGATTCACATATTTAATGAGCTATGACCTTTGACCTACATACTCCGAAATAGAACTTAGGCTGTGTTTTGATACCATGTACCTTCATATTGAATTTCATTAAAATCCGTCAAACATTACTGAAGTTAACGATCGGAAACCAGATTTGTATTTTTTCGCATATTTAATGAGCTATGACCTTTGACCTACATACTCCGAAATAGAATTTAGGCTGTGCTTTGATACCATATACCTTCATATCAAATTTGATTAAAATCCGTCAAACATTATTATTAAAGTTATCGAACAGAAACCAGATTCGCATATTTAATGAGCTATGACCTTTGACCTACATACTCCGAAATCGAACATGGCCTGAATTTTGATACCATGTACCTTCATATCAAATTTCATTAAAATCCGTCAAACATTATGAAAGTTATCGATCGGAAACCAAATTTGTTACGGAAGGACGTAAGGAAGGAAGGACGGACGGCAGCGTTACTACATGTATATCCCCTCCGACTTCGTCGGCGAGGGGATAATAATAGTGGGTTCTTGTATAGCATTCATGTCTGGCACAAGCATAGACTTGCTATTTAGCAGTGAGATAAAAATTAATATTAAGATAAAAGTAATCACATCTCCAATTATTTCTACAAGTACACATACCGGTATTGCCTTTCTATTTTCATATGGTATATTATACAACTCACTCCCAGATCCTAATCAAATGATTGGTCATGCGCGGTCACGTGTGATTCATTTACTGAGCCTATTGCACGCTTTTTCATGAAAAAGCGTGCAATATTTTCCAGTACTATCCAACGATTTTTCAGTGCCGCGCAGTAGTGCGCGTAGAGGTTAGAGCGCTTAATACTGCGTGTACACATGGGCCTATTCTTGCGCAGCACTATGCATAAATGGGTATAGATAGAGGTGCGCTTGCTATATCTATACTTATGTGTGCGCACTAAATTGAGACTTATTAAAACTTGAGATTTATTTGTCAGCCATAAACTGCCACGGAACAATCTTGAATTAATTAGTTTTACATCAAATAACAAGGATCTAGGAGTTTCGTTGTATAAAACAAATGATGCATGTTTTCATTCGTTTATTATACGATCTATCCGCCCTCGTTGATGCTGTGTGTATCTATCGCACTCAGCCTAACGGCTTCGTGCAATAGATACACGCAGCCTCAACTCGAGTGCGGATAGATCGTATAATGAACTCATGCGCATGCATCATTTGTATACTAAACCACCTTAAGTATTTTTCACCTCTCCCCAGAACTCAACCTTCTCTTTATAAAGCAATGAATACCTTCTTCATCGTTGTCCCCAGTGCTGCCACTATGGCTCACATAGCTCTGGAAGAGACTAGAGGGTCCACTGGACACGCCCCCACTCCCTTGCCTGCTATGGGTAGGACGCTTACTATGCCCAGCACCTGACCCTATCCTAGTCCTGGGAGGAGAGCTGGGGGTGGAGGAGGTGTGGGGAGGGGAGGGGTTCGGGAGGTGTGTCACAGGAGATGAGGGGTCCTCCGGAGCCGAAGCTGTAGCAGTTGAGGCGGAATCTAGCTGGTGCTCGGGAGTAGCTGTTCATATTAAAGAGAAAAAAAATTGGTCGTCCAGACTGCAGTATAAATCAAAAGTGTGGGGCATGAACTCCTAATTGTAAACCAAGATAAGATATCATGCTCCTTAAGTATTGATTTTAATAATGTCCTTCTTACATTTATTGCACATAAAGCCGGTGTGTGACAATTCTCGCTATAATAATAATAAAAATAATACATGAGATTTATATAGCCCCATCATCCATTCTAATTAAAGGCTATCGCCAATACCCCCAAAATGCCGGGATATTGCGCCTCTTGGATGTAATTTCGAGCCACTTCTGGGACTTACACACTTCCAGTGTATGGTGCATGCATGTGGCGTGAGCGCGTTACACATATTATGCAAGCGTATCGGAAAGCTATTTCTAGATTTCTCTCTTGTCGGCTGCTACTGAATGCCCTGGATTTTTACAAGTCCATGATTGTTTGAGAAGAAATACTTAGGGAATCCCAGGCATGTCCATCATTTTGTAATTGGTCTTTGTCAAAATGCCGCGAACAGAATCGCTTCAAGGAATTTCTTCCCACTGGGTACCCATTTACTACACCTGGGTGGTGAGGGGCATATGTAGATTAATGTCTCACCTGGTAATGTACAGGTAGGGGTATCCAATTCAATCTCGGTCTCTCCGATGATGGAATCATCGTCCCCTATCCTCGTCAACACCTCAAAGCTGGTACTCGCCCTCCGTAGGGTGCTCTCTCCTTCAGACCCCTCCCCACTGTACGCCTCCTCTTCCTCGCTATTGATGCCTTCCCTGCCATTACCATGGTAACGCTGGAAGCCCACGTTATCGGTTTCATCCATGCCAAGTTGGATGGATGCTTCACTGATGAGCAGGTTGGTTGCGTCTTCTTCTAAAGTCTCTTCTGATAGGACCTGAAAATGGAATAACAGAAATTGTGATTATTATTTTAGAATTATTAAAGGGGCATGTACAGTTTTGGTAGGCCCTCAAAACTTGTTGCCAGTTTTCTTGGATTTTAGTCGATAGATATGAAGATAATAGAAATATTACGCTGAGCACTGTGAAGTTTTTTCCTCCTAAAGTGAAATATCAAACGAATGAGAGTTGGAGAAAAAAATGTAGATACCACGATGGGAAGTAAATTCTAACAACGGCAACCTGCGCTACACACGTGTGAAACCTATGAGAACTGTTTGTATAGCTAAGGTCTACACACATGCTCTCTGTCTCCAAGTGAAGCGCTGAGATTTATGTGCCTGGAGCCATAGGGGGTGGAAGGGTCCTAGCGTCACTCTCTTTGACATAATCACCTGTATAGAGCTGCCACTGCTTCTTGAGATGTTGTCATCAGCATGTCTAGCTCTGACCTCTGACTCCTCTTCTTCCTCTTCCTTGGACTCCTTCTCCATCGCTCCTCCCTCATCCCCTCTCTCTTCCACAGCAGTCTCTCCATCTCGTTGCTTAGCAACATCCTCGACTATTTCACCGGTTGCGTTTGACTCCTGTTCATTCTCGGCCTTGGTGTGGATTTCAGCGTCGTCCTCGATGATTGTTGCACCTTCTAGCGTGGCTTCATCCTCCACGTCTTCGATCTCCTGAGTGACATCGACACCCACTTCGATGTCGGCTACTGTGCCTGATTTTGAGCCTTCTTCCTCAGTTTGGGGAGCGTTGACCTTCAAATTAAAAGGATAAGAATTACAATTCATTACTTGTAACAAAAGAAAAATATTAATTAAAGTTCATGTCTCTTTGCAAAAGTAAACATAGGTAATAGGTAGGTGATTACATTATTTATGAAGCCCTGCATTGTTTTGACACTCATAAAGTATCAACAAAGTCAGTAGCACAACATGAATATTTGAAGTCTCTGATCTAACTTTTTATTGAACAACAATATTGCTAATATTGATCTGTAAAATTTGTCTGCAATACATTATATTCAAGTAGGGTGACTTCATACAAATGGGAGTGAATTTGTTGCTGATAAAAGAACTTGTATTCGGTGTAAAGGATATATACAGAGTGGAAAAAAAAAAGAAGACAGCCTAGCATACTTCCAATAATGCGAGGTCAATAAGCCAGTTCATCGTTGCAGTCTGAGCATGAGCAGATAAAGATCATTGCAGACCAAATTGTGAAATACACGGAGACAAAATACTGGATACGTGCTCATGACGGTTATGTAATCATTATTCATTTATGCACAAGCAGTGCACTCCATGATACACAGGTGGAAGTATTCTTTGAAAAGGGGAAACAAAGGCTATTTATGTAGCACCTCCATCGCTGTAGGAGTGATTATTTCAAAATGTACAAAGTGGGACCTCTTCATGTTTTGAAGATCTGTGGATATTCGGGGTCATTTGGGACATGTGCTAACCGTGAACTGGTCTATTCACTGGTACAAGCAGAAGGAGAATCTTTTCTCAAGGAAAATGAAACCAAGATTGACATATTTGGTAAAGGAGATTTTGTTTTAGGGAGCATTTTGTGATGTATTAAAAAAAGTTTTATAATTTTATGTCTGTGTTTAACAAGTTGTTAAAAAGACTTGAAAAAAAAAATGTGTATGGAATGCTATATGTGTGCTCAATATGATGTTAACTGCAACTTGCCAAAAGCTCAGACATGATACCATTTCTGAAACTAGACAGGGACATTATTTTCTGCAAGAAGCACTGCCAGTGGATATCTTAAACACTGTTTCACAAACCAAGTTTGCAAACTTGGTATCATTTTTCTTCTTAAAAGATTCCCAATCTACTGGTTACCGGTGAAGTTCGCCTGCATTTTTTATTGAAAGTATGCTAGTCCCTTTTTTGGCGAGGGGGCTATATGAATGACTAATACTACCACTAGCCTCTCAATTACCATGGCTTCAATAAAAAATTCTGTCAATAATGACAAGAACCCTCTAATCTGTTTACCTGAGGGTCATCACTAGCCTCTACCGTGGAGATCCCTTCACCTTTGACCTCTCCCTGACCCTCTTTACTTCCGGTCCTCTTGACCGCATGCTTCTCAGGGGACGGTGGCGTGTAGATGATGGTGGTAGTTGGTATGATCAGACCTGCATGGAAAAGAGATGAGAGGAAAATCTAACTACAATAGCATACCTGCCAACCTTTCGAAGCAAAAAGTAGGAATCCCTCAAGGCAAAATAGGAATAAAGTCATTTTGTATGCTTTTTTAATACACAGAAGTTTTCAAAAAAGGAGAGAATTCTAGGATTCATAACAAGGGCCAAGAAGTATGAATCATTCCTCCAAAATAGGAATGGTTGGCAGCTTTGCAATGGGACAAAAACCAGAAAAGACATTAAGCTCACAAAACCACACATTATCGCATTATTTCTTTTTAAAAGAAGATCATGTCTTCAAATAAGATCGCTAAAAGAGCTTGATCAGTCACATGCCACACACAGATTCCTCTGTAACGGACATTTTAAGAGATGACGGAGTGAGTAATGATTTGAGAGGTAAAGTAAATCACAACTAAATTGTGTGTGCAATTTTATTAGATGTATGTCTCAATATAAGACAGATAATTTCTTAGCTCTCTACTATCCGTTCCGAAGTCAAAGTAAAGTGTTTAAATGCAGTACAACTACAACCATAACCAAATCAATTCAACTACATCACAACCTTACAACACTGTTAGATCTATATTAGGTTTTTTTAATAAACTATTAAGATCTCACCTTGGTCATCCTTGCTAGACCGATCCCCCTTTCCCGTCTGGTCCTGGCCTAGCTGCTGAAGCTGGTTGTTATAGGACTCCAGGGCTGTCTTCAGGGCCTGGCCTTTCCTGAGGGTCTCTGCATGGAGCTGGTCTAGGGCCAGGTACCAGTAGTCCTGGACCTTGCAGAACTGATGTCTGGGGATACTCAGCCTCTCAAACTCCTGTATCATACATGTATCGCAAGGGACATAAACGTGAGAAAGATTTGCGTAGGACAATGCACTAAGGAAAAAAATGCACTGCTTGTTTACTCTGTTTTGACATATCAAACATTTACTTGATGTGTGATTCAACACAGACTGGAACAATTGCAAAAAACTATCAGCTTCAATACTTTTCCCAACTTTGAATGAGGTTCAATCATAACCTTAAACCAACCTTCCTCAAAGGTCATTATGCAAGAACTGCACTTTCATATCATATCTTCAGGTCTTCACAAAGGGTACATGATGAATCTTTGATGCACTAAATACTTGCTTGAGTATATAATCATTACTTAATATTTTTTATTTCCTTAAAGAGCGGAGCCAACGTACTGTTTTTAAGAAACAGATGTCTTGATTCAATGTTAAACAATCTAGTGGTGAATCTTTGCTGTAATCTTTTCAAAATAATATTTTTACAACAGTATACAATAAGCTCAAACCGAAAAGAGGAAGGAGACTAGAAGACTTCTTTTAGAAAGGCAATATTATCATCTGTCACTCCAACTTTCACGACACACACAAAAAAAAAACTTACACTGGTGAACTTTGCCAGGCTGTGCTCTGGTCCAAACACAAATTGGAGAGCCAGCTCCTCGGCTTTGCAGTTGGGCTTGTCCCGAGAGTCTTCCACGTGCTGGGCCACCATCTCGAGGGTCGCCACGGTAACACGCTTGATGTGTAACATGGCCGACACAATCTCGTCCCTCAACAGCCACTTCACCTGTAAGTAGAAGAGAGGCTTATGAGACAAGATTGACCTTCTTGCTATAAACTTATTTTTTCAGGTGGAGACAAATTCAGTCATGACATGCATGTACAAATCCCTCATTGCTGCTCTTGAAGCGATTATTCCTACCATTACTAGGGTACGGCTGTTCTTGACATGCCTCTTTAGAGTTTCTGATCTTTGACCTTGACCCTTCCTCTTCATGAACTTCTTTACATTTGAATTATATGGCATTGCATACAGTTAAGTTAACGACTAAATTATTTATACCCCTTGTAAATTTGATCTTTTAAAAATGTTTTTCGTAGCTCAAAAATGAAAGGTGGACTGGTTGAACCAGGGCCTTTGTTTAATACTTTTAGATGTAAGCTTTATTATGTCACATTCTCAAGAAACATAAATCGGGACAAATAGATTTTCACACACTCAAAAAATAACAAAACTTGTTAAAGGTGTGAATAATTTAGTTATTAACTGTACATGTAAGTCTGTAGTGTAGAAGTGAGAGGGAATGATAATTTTAGTATTGAAAGGAAAAAAGATTAGAAAAGGCTCATAATGAAGGCAGCCTTTAATACATAAAGTCCAACTGGGAAAGAGATAATTTTCCGATGGCAAAATGGCTCAAAGTGCATAACTTTTCAGCGTACAACCACTGAATATACTTCACCTCTTTTTCTGTTTCATCAATGGCCTTCTTTTGTCCATCAGGTAGGGCTCCTAGGAAGTCCATCATGTCATTGACTAGCCTGCAAGAGAAAAATTCAATTTTGTTTCAATTTATTCTTTCCCCAATTGGATAAAAGTGACAATAAGAACATAAAATCAACCTATAAACATAGAAATGTAATAAAGTTATGAAGAAATTGAACAAAAATGAAAGGTATAGTACAAAATTACAACAGATAGAAATAACAAACAAAAAATATAAAAAACAGAGGGACAAACAAAGGCCAAAGCTACGTAATGATACCCTTAAAAAGCCTCTTTATAAAACAGTCAAACTGAATCTTCATATCAAGCCACGTTAAAATTTTAAATGGCATTGTATAAGCTTGTAATTTTTGTAAATATTGATATCCATGCCATACCAATTACACTGTACATGGTATTATCTGCAAAGCCTAACAATATATTTGCAAGATATCTGAAGCCACTCGGTATGTATGTAAGGTCTGGGCAACATAACTGCAAAAATGGTTTTAGGTTTAGTAGGACCTGGGTATTAAAGACTCAAGGGAGACAGGAAATATGATCTTTATCAACAGTAAACTTCAATTCAGGCTTCAATGAGTACGGATGTTCAAAGGAAATATACCCTAAAAAATGAAATTAAGTTAACGTTTATTAATTTCATCTTTGGGGTCCCAGGCGGAAAGTACTCCTTTTTTAATTTTGTAATTTTGTATGCAGAATATTATATATTTTCAACTAGATGTTTGAAGGGAACTTTATCATTTCCGTCTTTTTTAAAAGAAATAAAAATATCATTATGAAGTTGAACATACAATCTATGCGCAACAAGATAGGTTTACTTTATTTCTTGAAAGATGGAGGCACGTTCAACCTATTGAAATACTAGAATCTTGCTTTTCATTGTACCTTTGTTTGTCAAATGTATGTATCCATCATTTCTAACATTTGCTTATACTGTTTAATGCTTTGAGAAAAATTGAATAAACAGGTATATCTATCTACACAGGTCATTGCTGAAGACGGTTTCCTTTATTTTCCCATTACCATACAGAGCACTCACTCTCCTGCATCCGAGGTGGAAAGCGTATTCGCCCTCAAGAGATGATGGTCAGGATGTGGAGACGCCGGAGGGGAGTGCTCCGTGAACGAGACTCCTCGATACGTGTCCTCGTCATCCATGTCCCCGACCGCTGGTGGATAGTCCAGGTCAGAGGGCAGCGACAGGCACATGAGGTCAAGGGTCACAGAGAGGTCATTGAGGTTGATCTCCTCGGAGGGTTGGGATTCAAGGCAGCTGATAAGGTCACCTATAGATCAAGAACACAGTTTAATTGCAGAAGTTGTCATAACCTTGTGTCTTCAAAAATCAGCAGGCACTTGATGCTAAATGTATCAATGTTTTTGATCTCTGTAATTTTCAAAATTTTGGTCATACGAGTATTTCATTTTTGCCAAGGTAAATCCTCACCGAAATATACGGGAGACACTATGAAACTTTGCCAAATTAATCTGTCCATGAGCATAATTGATTGATGTGCATACTACCAACAATGTACAATACATGTACAGTATTCATATGACAACGTAGTGAGTCTTGAACTCAAGGTATACAGTCTTTGGGTCATCTCTGCTTAATAATGTGTATGTATAAGGTGAACTTTGGAGAAATCTCTTTTAGAGGTACATGTAAAGTGAATGCATGGTTAATCCTTAAAAAGTCATTTATGACCAATGGGTAAAAAAAAACACTTTTGGATTCAAGCTAACAGAAACACATGGAGTTCCTGGATTGTAGGCACTCCCTACAGAAAATGCTAGCATTTCTAGCCCAAGGAAACCAAAGGCTGACACTGAAATTATGCTTCTGTGCAGTGTACAACAATTTTCTCTCTCGAAAAAAGTGGCCACACGGACTCACCTAAACAAGTTGGTATGGTCCTGACATTGCGGTGGCCCACATTAGTCTTGAGCTTGACAGAGCATACCAATATGACAAAGAGGGGTGACAGCTCCTCCTCCTCGCTGCCCATCACTGATTCCTCCGAGCTACCCCTCCGACTGTGGGCATCGGGCACGGGATCGTAGCTCCTCTCCTCCGACTTCTGGTACACGTAGCTGATGGAGTTGATGAGGCTGTTGTTGTCATGGCGATCATGGTCCTCGTCCATCTCGTCCTGGTAGTCGTCCAGGTTGTCGTCCTCGGTACCGTCTGCCAACGAGCTGACCTCTGCAATGCCGAAGGAGAGATGAAAAAGAAATGACAGAGTAGAATACATAATAATCATTTGAATTACTAACATTTTATTTACACTCTAATCTTCACAGGAAGGCTTCACAGGACTCTCATTAAAGTGAATTAACATTTAATTTGTATCTACCTGGTTTTACTAAAAATATAAGAAATTATTCATACATCCTGCATCTTATCTATTAAATAGCTGCAAGAATCTCCATCCTAATAATTCAAATGAATTGAGCTCATATGCGTTGTACATGTACATGTATATATTTCTCTTAACTAGTTTACTGGAATTCCTGATCAATAGTTTTAAGAATCATCTGTCTAATGCTATATTGCATATACTAGAAAGCATTCATCATCTCCATTCCTAAATCCATTGGGAAAAGTTATGAATATGATGTGAATAATATTTTTTTCAAAGTTCATGTAACAGATGACATTTTACTAGAAAATTTGTAGATCTTTAAAGATAAACAGTGGCAAATAATACACTGAATGTATGGGGGTAGATAGCAAAAACAACAACAACATGATTATGAACAGTTATATTTAGATTTAGATCCCCAAAAAAAAAAAATAAAAATAAATAAATAAATAAATAAATAAATAAAAAAATAAATAAATAAAAAAATAAATAAAAAATAAATAAATAAATAAATATAAAAAAATAAATTAAAAAAATATATATATATATATATATATATATATACATATATTAAAAAATAAATGAATAAATAAACAAATGAATAAATAAATAAATTAATAAAATGATAATACTAATAAATGCTTTCTGCCGTTTTAAGCTCTTTCCATTTGGGCAAATCCTTTAATACAAAGGCCTTTGAAAGGAGCATAACAGTGTTCCTACCACACAAATGATGAAAGGATATAATATGATTGAGACTAATGCGTCTCACTGATTTACATTGAAAGCAAGGTAAAAGTGAATCAGCAATAAGAAAACACAACACAATTGATCAAGCATTTCAATGTCTATAAGATTAAATATTCAATGAGAAAATATAATTTGAAGGAAAAAAAGGAAAAATACAAAATTGGCATTCCTCAACACTGCATGCTCCATGCACAACTTCGAAATCATAAACAAACATACTATCAGTAACATGGATATGAGTGTTAGTTACAAACTCTTGGATGAAATCTTTTGACTGTATATGTATCATATTCAATATAAGGCCAAAAAAAGAAAATCATTTGGTTGTCCTCGATTGCTTTTCTGAAGTAGGGGCGGGCGGGCGGATTTTTTTTTTTTTTTTTTTTCCATTTCATTGTTTTCCCCTCTTCATTTGGACTCTTTACTTCCTATTTATTTTCATTTTTGTTCAAATCATGAGGCCAATATTATTATCATTTAAACACAAAAAGAATCCCAGAAAAAGTCATGAATTGCCATGGCAATATTCAATTTCATTCTCACTGTTTCGAGGTAATTTTGGCTATAGCGAGGCAGTTTTCGGCCGCATGTACAAAGTCAATGGGAGCGACGCGTCGTTCATTCACCCGCTGATCTATAGCGTGCGGCGCCGGCGAGCGTGTATCCCACGCCAGAGCTGGGCGCCGAAAATTACCCCTGCATGCAGTGATCCTGTGTGCGCGCTATCCGACTGCAGTGATTGAATACGTGCTTTGAGACACTTTGAGTATGCTATACATGAAAAATCGCGATCTAAATCTGAAAATACTTGAAATACAGCTCAGGTTTTGGTACCCATCTTCCTTACAGACACGCGTAAGATATTTGATTTTTCAGATTCAGGTAGCAGGACCGCCGATTACATTGCTAAAATGTGATATTTAAGGATACATTTTCCATTGCAAATGTCGATCTCCTGTGACTCTGAAATGTATTGTAAGTGTGTGATTATGTGATATGCTATTATGCTATGTATTTTAAAGTGATTTCACCTGCGTACAACGGACCTGCCCAAAATTGCCATCTGGCCGAAAATCCCTCCTCTATATTATAATATAAAAACAGAATTGCGTACTGAAAGACCAAATTGGCGACGGGACACATTTCGATCCTTGCAACATGCATAAAATGGTTAAAATTGCTCAAAAAAACTTTAAAATTGCTCCAAAAAAAAAAAAATATTTCAAAAAAAAAAAAATACGAGCGGGCCGAAAATGACGAGCGGGCGGTCGAGGACAACCAAATGATTTTTTTTTTTGGCCTAAGGTTAGTACTTTTGTACATACTCCATGGGGAGAGTTTTAACTATGTTATAAATCAGGTAAAAGTATTCCTTTCTGTGTACATGTTCAACAACAAATAGTTGTACATCTCAAAGATGAACAAATTGCTGTCCACCGTCTTCTTAACGTTTTCTCTTTTTCCCCCTTTTTTTGTTGAAAAGATGAAACGTTGTAAATTGTGTAAGGCCATGTTGCACATCAACTTTAGATGTAGATTTTGATATTAATTCTTAGTATATTCATGACACAATGAATACACATGTTTATATCCTATGATGCATGCCTGTATCGTAGTGATGAGTAGTATATCATGAATATCAACATGAAGAATGCAGAAAAGTAAGTTTCAAACCTGAGGGGAGTTTACCACATCTGAATTGTTACCATTATTGCTTTCATTAAAACAAACAAAAATCTAATTTTTTAATGACAGCAGATTCACAATCACTGCACATTGTATCTTATACATGTAGCAGTACATTTATGTGTGCGTGTAATTTGGTTATACAGAAATGTATTGTCAATCGAATCTAATCTGCTTCCCCAGGGAGTGGAGCATGTGCACTATCATGTGTGCAGATAGCAATTGAATCCAATGACCAGGGTAATAATAATTACAATGTAAAACGCTTTTAATAGAAATGTAGTATTAAAGCCTTATACAAATGTGACTATTTTATTATCATCATTTTACACTGTACATCTGGGGACCAACCTCAAACAGTATTTTTCAAATAAGGGTGTATCAGAGTGGTTCAATAGACAAAGACACAGTGCTGGCCACTAGTTTAACTTACATTAACTTGCTAATGCTCGCCGCATGTATACTTTGGTACCAACTCACAGGTTTGAGTAAATATAATGAAACAAGCCACAAAAGATGTATGTTGAATATCTAATATGTAAATGACATGTACATGTATAAGGGCTGGAATCAATACAGGGCTGCAGGCAGGCATGTGATTCTGGGATAAAAACAGTCAAATTTACTCTTTCGAGGAGTAGAAACAGTTTCGTTGTTAGGTTTAGTTGGTTTCGACACCTGCTGGGCTACAAGACATTAGGATTATAAGAAAGAATAAAGAAAACAACAGATAACATAATAAGATAGAAGTAATGCTGTCAAACATTTCAGAGTAAAAATTAAAAGCGATTGAATGTTTTAAAGCACAAAGCCATCTTTGTATTCTTGAAAAACATAGTGTATACCAAATATTCAAGCACAGAAATTCAAGAAAAAAATAAGTATTGCATGAAAAGAAAGCTTAGCCCTTTCTACTATCTGTTATCACTTATCAAAACAATCTTAATTTCCTTTGGTACCATTAATGTAAAGAATACTGAACACTGAAGAATTAATATCCATCACAGTCCTTTCATGACAATATTGCTCAGTACCTTTAATACTGAACAACTTTCTTTCAACATAGTAAACCAAAAGAAAAATTGAGCAGATTAATCCTACAATCTTACAGATCACCTCGTATGAACCACCACAGGGACTAATTTTCCTGGTATCGCATAGCAATTTGCTATGCATTTTTGATATGACTGCTATACAAAATATCATGTGTGTAGCAATTTTCTTCCATAGAAGTGTACACAATTTCATTTGAAACATTGATCTATCAGCTTAAATTGCTCATCAAGTTTGAGGATGTAAAATTATTCCCTGCACCATGTTCAAGACATTCCGCAGTAATGCTCATGTGCATCGTAGCTGTGCAGGGCCATCTGAACATGTATATACTATGCACAATACCAGGAACTCCAGGCATTGTACATGGTGAATACATGACCAGCTGCCTCTGCACAGCTAAGGTGCGCACGTCCTTAAAGCAAAACAAAAAACTAAAATGAAATAAAATTGAAACAGCAAAAGAGTAACTCATATCTGAGAGCACTTCTATATTCCTAGGTAAACCTGAAAATCATAAGGCTCGTTCAGATGTGACCCGGCAATCCCGTGGCGTTTTTTTTTACAATGACGTATAAAGTGAAATACGCTTCACATTTCTGTATCTGATAGCACAGTGCTCAGTAAATACGAAGTCCTTTGTTGAGGGCAGTTGCCATTCAATTACACGTTTAAAAAAAATGCGGCAGCTTTGTTGCGGCGGTTTAACACGCCATCTCTGAGCGAGCCTTCAGTCTCCCATCCCATGTGTATCCAAATCACATTCAACACAAAAAGTCTTGAACAATATCTCAGAGGAGAAACACAAAAGCCCCTCTCTGTCCTCTCTCTTACAAAGAACATGCTCCCAGTCACAACTCAAATTTGAACAAATGCAGCCCAAGGTAGATAAAATGAATGAACAAATACGGTCATTATCCCAAAGCAAGCAAACAACTGAAAGGCAGGACCCTATAAAACAATCCATCAAGAAATGCAGACAACCTGTTGAATATGATCACCTTCTATTTATCTGGTTTTATAACTATCATGTCATTATGAGGCAGCTACCCATCTATATATCTATCCATCCATCAAATGTACATGTAATTATCTCTCCATCTAACTATTCCATTCAATCTATCTTTCTATCCACATTTGTCTAACTATCCATCTATCTATCTAAAGGGCAACATCCACATCCCTATCCCTGATCCTTACAAGTCCCTGAAGGCACATGTCAATGACTTACCACTGGGGATCTCTGAAGAAAAGACTTCTGGTGTATGAGATCCAGAGAATCAAGGACTTGGCTTCACACCTTTACAATGAAGTGTTTATCTACACGCTATCTGTGTCTACCTACATATGCCTATTGATCTATCTCGGTCTAACTATCTATCTCTTCGTCTATTCAGTCCCTGGAAGCACATGTCAAAGACTTACCACTGGGGTTCTCCGAAGAAAAGACCTCTGGTGTCTGAGATCCAGAGAATCGAGGACTTGGCTTCAAACCTTCTGACTCGATATCATCACT
Organism: Mesocentrotus franciscanus; assembly: GCA_037976565.1. Taxonomy (NCBI): domain Eukaryota; kingdom Metazoa; phylum Echinodermata; class Echinoidea; order Camarodonta; family Strongylocentrotidae; genus Mesocentrotus; species Mesocentrotus franciscanus. Next base: position 16,051,674 of record CP137674.1, on the reverse strand, counting down.
CCCACGATACACGCCTTCCGCAAACACCTAAATAAGATAAGCCGAATATTACATGGTTTGGTTATTTTATTAGCTTTGAGGTTCAGGCAAACTTATCCATTTCAATATTACTGTAGGTTTTATATGCCTATTAGACATTAGGGTTAGGGTTGCAATCTGGTTTTATATCAGTTTAAGGATTAGGAGTACACATACATGTAGGTATAGTATTAAATTAAAAATTTGGTTTGTGTTAAGGACCGACTGTGGAGCAATTGTCACCAGAGAATTTAGAGTCTCAATGTCATTAATGTGTTGACTACTGAATTCTCTAATTCGCACAGGCAAAACCCCGTTTTCATTAAACGCCTGGCATTACGTCTACTTTCTGGAAGCCGATCACAGCCCCTTATTTTTTTTCCATTTATATTGTTCTATTTTGGCCTTCTGTTCATTCTTGTGATTTACTCTGATGAGTGAAAGACAAAAAGCTTTAGTAATAATAATAATAATAATAACTGGATTCATATGGCACCTTAAGTTTTTCCAGAGGATACAAGGTGCTGTCCCTTAGTCTTAGGACAAATTAAAATTTGTAGAGGTATGTTTCAGATGTTTTTTTGAAGAAGTCAAAAGGTATGACTGTGTTCCTTGCTATTATTCCCAATGGCTTAAAACTCTGTTCCCATAGGCAACGGGTTCAACAAGATGTATTTCCTTTCAGTTACCTGATCATCATCTTCATCGTCTCCATGCTCATTCCCACCATCATCATCACCTATCCCTCCTCCCTCCTTCTTCTCATCGCTCTCCTCCTCCTCCTCCTCTCCTCCCAGACGGTAGAACCAGATGTCCCGGTTGGATGGAACCGGTTTGAAGTGGTTCCCCATGACCTGGGTAAAACGCTCTCGGACCATGGCATGAAGGCCCTTGTTGACCTCACATTGCCGGTTGGGTAAGGAGGTCAGGAGCTCGAGAGGGACCATGACGCCGGGAGGTTTCTTGCGGCCGGCGATGCTGGACTTAATCTCTTGGCTGATGACAGAAGAGACAGAAATGAGACAGAGGGAATCAAGTAAATATTAAGACTATGAATCAATTGGTCCAAATTTGACCCCAATAATTTCTTTTTTTAAATGGAACTACACAAATCCTTGATATTAAAATCCAATCCCCTCAAAAATTTCTTGAGACACGAGATAGACATGCATAGACATACATGTATTTGTTGATGTGTAGTGGAGAAAACAATGCTCAAAGAAATCATGCTGAACCCAACAAAACACATCACATGCAGTGTTCTCACCAGTGCCTAGCAAAGAAAGTGACACACTATACCAAAGGTAAATTCTTCCTAACAAAGGGTAATGAATTCATCCACACTTGGCTCTTCACCTGCCATATCAACAGAAAATACTTTAGTTCTCCCAAAATTATTACCCCTTGGATAATGCAAGGCTAATTCAATCAATTTGTACCAAATCTATTGAAGAAAGTTCCACTAAGAAATCTGGTCACTTGGACAAAAACGCAGACTCTGATATCGTCCGCTGAAAGCCAGAAGGGCATGAACTTTTATATTCTTTTGAAAAGAGTCAACATCCTCGTAACTCTAAATCAGACAAAATCTTATGAAAGAGCTTCATCAGGATGGTTGTAATAATGGTGTGAAAGTTCTTGTATCACATCCAAAGGGAAAATTAGCAGGTTACTTCAGTCTGCCAATACACGTCTGAGGAAGATGTCTGAACTCTAGACATCAAAACTGTTACAGGTAAAATTTTTCCTTTTGAGTGTGATACGAGAACTTTCAAACCAGACAAAATCTTACTTGGGAGTTTTCCCCGGAGGAGGTTTCTCAGCCGTTTCCTCCTCATCCACGTCAGCAAACTTGATTCTCTTCTGGAGTTTATCGGCAACCTGTTGCTCTGCATCAACCTAGGTAAAGGGATCAGAGAAAGAGATGGAAGAGGAGGGGGAGGGGGGAGGATGAGAAAGAGTAGGTAAACAAAATCTGATCATAATAAGAATAAACAATGGTATGATTGCAGGGCCCTCATGGACAACGGTGTTAACACATATGATGTTGAAACTGCATGTACATATCAATGATAAAAATAGAGTGCATAATGCATATCCAATCTTCGTATGAATTTTGAATATCATTCAAAGATTCTTTATGAGGTTCATTACCATAAAAAAGTCACCTACTGAGCATACTAAAGGCTCTTAAATATACCGATAAGCTCTATCAAGAATCATATCTTATTACTCACATTTGCTCATGTGCCATTGATATGACAACAAATCACCTGAACACACTTGATAATGAGAGACACTCCTCTAATGAGCTCTATCAGGAATCATTTGAGCTAAAGTCAACAGTATTACTATATCATCACTTACCTTGGCTCGCACGCCGTAGACATGACCACAGACTACTTGAACAAATTCAGTGATGTCAATTTCATAGAGTGACTCCTCGCACACCCATTCGATGGCCGACTGGACATCATGACAGTCAACCCACTGACCGTACTGAAGGCTCTTAAAGAGGCCAATGACAAAGGCCTTGTGGACCTTGTTGGCAAGCCTACCACAGAACCACTCCAGGGCCTTGCTCACTTTCCGATCAACAGAGGGTGGAGTGAACGAGTCTACAGAGATAAAATAAAATACATTTCAAGAAAGATGAGAAACATCACATCCTGCACACAGGAGCAAGTATATGTACACCTGTAGCACAATGTAACAGAAGCTCTGCTCGAAGGCTCCTTTGACTAGAAATTTTGCAGTAGTGGTTGTATATTGCATTTCCCCAGGCCTCTCTTTTCATTCCTTGATGATGGCGGTTAGTAGCTTCATAATTCACTTATTCATTGCTATGCTAGGTGCTGTGCCTTTAGTAATTTTCTTTTCATTTTTCACTAAAGTTAATTACAATAATGTATTATATAAAGTCATGAATTTTGCTGAATCTCTCACCATTCTGCTCACTGAATCCTCTTGTCCTTTGTCTAGGGATGTGCCTTGGCGTGGTGGGGACCTGGGCACTCGCATCCATTGAAGCAAAGGTCAGATCCTTGAAGACATTCGTTACTGAACTCTCATCTAGGCGACCCAGCAGAAAATTGGTCAGGGCCGCAAGAGAACAATCGTAGACGAAGAAGGAAAGGGGGAGGCTCGTACTTGTTTTCTTCTCAACTCTAGGTGGTGCTGTTTTTCTGCCTGGACTCTCATCCTCGCTGTCCGTCTCATCCAGATTCTTGCTGCGACGGGACTCACGGGATGGTTTCGCTTGATCCGATTCAGGTGCCATGGATATATCTGTGTCAGGATCTTAACAAAACATTTCAGGTTAGCATGATAAACTTGGAGGACACTTTATTTGTTCTATTCTTGAAATGTGAAACATATAAAAGTACATTCAACCTACATGTACAACTACACCTTTTCAAATGAAATATGTGTGCATTACAAATTTATCTTTTCCCAAAAGAAAATGCCCTTGAAAAAATTATGAAATCATAAGAATACAATGAGGGACTAAAGCAATCAAATTATGATCAAGAGAAATGAATCACAGTGCTAATAAAGTTCAAGATAAATGTACAGGAGTCTTTTATTGCATGCGAGCAAGTGCACGCAAGAATAAAACATTAGAAGATCAATGCTGATCAAGTCTGAGGATACCCAAATATAAATAATGGACAATTCTACCCTGAACCAGTACCCCCAAGACAATGTTATTCCCCAGGTACGATGCAGTCTTCAATCTGAAGGAGATCACACGCGTATGAATCAGTGGCCAAGTATGAAGATCACTCACCATCCTTGGTAGCACTGAGCAGCTCCAAGTCCTGATAGGAAGCTGGCATGAAGACCATGATCAGATGATCCTTCCCAACCCTGTTCACATACAGTGTCCACTGCGGCACCTTCTTCTTCCCGTTCTCCTCCATCAACGGAGTACTCGTCCTGTTCTGCGGAACAGGCGTCTTCTCTAACCCTTCCGGAGTGCTGTCTGCGAGGTTTGACAGGAGACTGGAGATGTCCAGAGAGGTGAGTCCGAAGGGACGGGGCGCATCGTCCTCTTTGCTTCGATCAAGGACAGACTGGGCGAAGAGCAGGCTCTCCTTGTCAGAGAGGTCCAGTTTGAAGTCCGTCATGGATTTAATAGAGTCAGTGAGGAGGGTGAAAAGGGTGTCATTGGGTTTGGGGTACCTGAGGTGGGGCCTGGACCTGGTGTTCTCTGTTCCATCTGCACCTAAAACATATAAAATATTAGATATTTGTAGTATAACATTCCATTCTTGTACAACATATATTACATTTGCAACATTTTCTCTTTGTGCTTCCATACTTTAAAGCCTTGCTGCCTGGTTAAGGTGCTGTAACATGCAAGGAATTTCTTTCTGCAAAGTTGTAGAGACTTTGTTTACATTTATACTGCATATTAAAACTTTAGATACATTTTGACATTTATTCTATGAGACAAAATGATGTGTGAACAAGAAAACATATTTGTTGAGATGAAGAATCCTTGGAATAAATATACTTTTGCCCCCAATGCATCACAAATCTATTAAAAAATAGATGCACCAGACAAAACTGCGGTGACAATTAGTTTTCTGCCATCTTTCATGTCTTAATATATCACATGCTGTTTCCCATAGTCATACTCTTCCTGCATTGTACTTATTCCTCGGCAATTGCACATTTTCTTTCAGAATCATTTAGCAGATGCCATTCATTTGCAGTTTTACACACATAAATATTTGTTGGTAATTGTGCTGGATTTCATAAGAACATATTCTATTTTTGATCATCACCAAGACTCAAGATCCTCTAAAGCGCACACTACTGTAAACGCTGTTATTTTCGCGCGATTAATTTTTCACGCTGAGCGACCCCAAAACATATTCGCTGGTTCTTAAATTCGCGTTGCACGCAATTCAGCCCGATCAAAACACGCATAAGAAGTCATGCTTATATTTTCACGAGTTCTAAAATTCGCGCTTGCCGATCTTAGCGCGAAATCCGCGAAAATTTCCGCGTTTACAGTATACGGTTTTACTGTGATCCGATTTTCGAAGAAATTGCAATTAGATTGAAATGTGGAAACTTTAACAGATGTTATCTTCCCAACTGGTGTTATAAATAACAATTTGGGATACTAGTGATCAAATATTATTGCATTTCAAGCCTTTTATTCGGAATGAAAAGGCCGAATCGTAGACAATTGCAAGACTGGTCCGACTCACTGTGATTTGGAGTCGCTTTGGCTTTTCCTCCGACAAGTTCAGTTCAGTTCAGTTTTATTTTTCATTTCCAACAGAACAGTAATTTTGACAAGAAATCAGTATACAATTCAATATTCAATAATATAATACATTTTACATGGCTTAGAATATTTTTTATTGTGAAATAGAAAGTATACATAAATATCCAGTACAATGGTTTTTAAGAGATTTTTCAAGATAGCCCTGTGGAAATGGAGGGATCCACTGAAAAGCAGAGCTTGTAAAATGTGGATCCCTCAAAAAAATGACAAACATAATTTTTGTAACATGTAAATATATTGACTTGAAAGAAAAAGAAAAAATATATATACACCTGACTATATACATAGATTACCAAAAGTGGCAGAATAATAATACAATTATAAATCCGTAATTTGAAAAACTTGTTACGACACTTTTATGGTTAATAATTGAAAGGTCAAAAGAGACAATGACGACTGACAGATAAGACATAAGTGTATAATAATAATAGAAAAATATATAAGACAACAGAAAATAAAGCAAGGAAACAGAGAAATGAAAGAATAGAAAATGTTGCTGCATATGTGAAGAGTAAAGAAAAAGAGAGAAGAGGTGGGTGGAGAGGAGAAGAAAGGAGAGTGAGAGAGAGCGCACACGATGTAAATACTGCAGGGGTATCGACCATAATTATAGTAAGATACATATAGAGGAACATTGCCATCCCCAAACTTTGATTTTATCAATGATATGACTATTCAGAACCCTGAGCATTTACACTTTTACATGGTTTAATGTTCATATCAATTTCTATTGCAAATAATTATTCAAAAATGGGGTCGTGGTCTGATCAACCAATGTGCGAGTGGCTTAAAGACACATAAATGTGGGCTTTTATGGGAATTTGACACCGTTCCAGGATTAGGCTTTAGTTTTATGACCAACTAGCTTTATGCAAAGCTCTGTCTTTTCCCAATATGGTAAACACTATCTGACATTTGCATCACCCGAAGACTCTCCGAGAGACGAGGGGGTATTTCTTGATTGACCTATAGGTTTGCTTGGAACAGATTTGTACACCCATTAATGTTATTTCCACCAAGTCTGATGTCAGCGATTTAATGACCTTCTGCACATTGAAACTGACAGCCCACTGCCTTTAAGCTCACCTGTGATGAAGGTTGAGCACAGCACATGAGACTGCTGACACATGGGTAGGAGCGTCATCACGTCCAGCGCATAGGGCATCCGCTGGATGGTCTCGCCGAGCGCAACCCCTTCAAACGAACGTTCCTCCTTGGACATGGTGGCCATGTCTCCGTCGATGGCAGAAGAGCACATGACGTGCAGGTGCTCAAAGTTGAGGAGGACAGAGATGATTCGCTGGTCCATTGGAAACATCTACAAGAGGATCAATATAAAGCATTAATCTATTAAAGCCCCTCTACACTACTTGCAGCTACAGGTGTACTTGCTCCCTCTATATAGAAAACAATGCCTAAGCGGTGCCCGTTGGTCCCCCATGATCCTCTCTTTCTTATGTTAATTGAGAGCTGAGTTGATCAGATAACCACCTGTCAGTGACCATGCAAATCCCTCTAAACCCCTCCTGGCCAAACTAGTGCAGAGGGGCTTTAACACAGTCAAACCTGTCTACTAAGGCAACCCAAGGGAAACAGACAAAAGTGGCCATTGTAGACATGTGGCCTTCCTAGACAGGTCCTACAACACTCATTTCTCTCTTGAGGCAGACAAAATGCATGGCCACTATAGACACGTGGCCTTTATGGAGAGGGGGCCACTAAGACAGGTTTGACCGTATTCATCTATTGGCCCTGCTATTCTCCTGGAATATTCATCTACATTTGTTTAACTTCTAAGTGTTTTGGTCTAAGATGTTCTTTGAATGTATTACTGTGTGGAGATACCAGAAGAGTGAGTACAGTTACATCATACAGAAAATCCCTTTGAAGGATTGTAGGGTAGTCTATTTGGAAGAATAAATTTCTTAGAACCGAAGTTCAGGGTTGATAAAAGAGCAACTGAAAGATAAGGAAAGGTGAAATTGGAAACATGATAGTACAAAATTACCTCCTTACAATCAATCATGACAAACTATTAACTGTATCATCAACCTGTAAAGAGGAAATTCAGCAATTCTTGGAATAGCATGGTCTGTGAGACAATCAAGGACCAGGACATGACTGATATGGAAAAAGAAAATTTCTTAGAACCAGCTCATCACAATAAGCCACTGTAGAGTACAAATATATTTGCTACTGAACCACTACCATCCTCATTCTCTGATTACAATGCTGTACGCGTGCATACTTATTTTTTCATCCACTTCTCCTGAAACTACTCTTTTCTTCCTATTCTGTACTTCTCTCTCTCCTGTTTCAAATGAAATCCACCCCTCTCTTTCTTCTCTCCTCAATGTCACATTTTCTTTGCTTACAGTACCTACTTTTCCCAAAACACACTCCTTCCTATTCCTTGACCTGTTAACTATAGTGCAACTTTCTTTTTTTCATTTAGAGCAGTGGAGTAATTGTGTGCAGTGTTAACACTTTTCACAACAGTCTTTTATATATACAATTTTATCAATGTAATCTAATTTATGTATCTTCAACATTCAGTTTTACATGTTTCCTTCTTGTTGCAATTTGTCTATATATTGTATTTTACTTGCACTGTAAAGACATGTATCATTCGGTCTGTGACTGCAAGTCATGTTTTAATAAACCTTGATTGAATTGAATTGAATAGTCATACCACTCTTGGAATAGTCTGGTAGGTGAGGCCGTCCAAGAACTGACACTGCTTTGGAGGATCGATGATGGTTCCACTCTGAGGCTCTATCCAGCACTCTGTCACAAGCTGCAGTCTTCCATCAGCTTCAGATGTGTCCTGATCATCACCATCCTCCTCGTCTCCAACTCTGCATCAAAATATATCAAATTTATTTCTACACACCAAAACATAAGTCAAATCAAGGTTTTGCTGAAATTGGATGACTAGGTAAAAAGGAATTATCTGGCTCAGTACACAATGTGAATGATCTAATACTGTATTAAAATACAAACATTAATATTTTAATAAATTAACCAACACAAGTCCATTATTGGGTGTATGAAAATAAGAACATTCCTAATGGCAATGTCGTGATATATGAACATGTCCGGGGGAAAGACAAAAATAGCAATTTGTGGGTAAGTAGAGGGTATACATAAGACATACACCTGTACCTGACTGCAGAGATTACAAATTTCTGATATTGACAAAATTCCTGACTTTGATTTGTCACTTTATATGTAACTACCGTGAATCTCTGTGTATACGACGCACCTGTGTATAAGACGCACCCCTATTTTTAAGACAAAAAATAAAAAATAAAAAAATATTGCTTTTTGGGGGGCTTTTTGTGGCTTTTTGTGGCTTTTTTTAAAGCTTTTAGGCTTTTTTGGCTTTTTTATGCTTTTTTTGCAGAGACCGTCCTCATTCTCTGATTACAATGCTGTACGCGTGCATACTTATTTTTTCATCCACTTCTCCTGAAACTACTCTTTTCTTCCTATTCTGTACTTCTCTCTCTCCTGTTTCAAATGAAATCCACCCCTCTCTTTCTTCTCTCCTCAATGTCACATTTTCTTTCCTGACTTTGATTTGTCACTTTATATGTAACTACCGTGAATCTCTGTGTATACGACGCACCTGTGTATGTGGCTTTTTTTAAAGCTTTTAGGCTTTTTTGGCTTTTTTATGCTTTTTTTGCAGAGACCGTAGTACGTTAGAAAACCCATTCGGCAAAGTTGAAGGTGCCGATTTGTGCTTGTGAACTTGTTAAAAATAGTAGTAACAATGTCGTTTTTTAAAACTAAAGATGACAGACAAATATTCCTCCGAGTCCAAACAGAAATTTGGACACAGATCTAGGCTACTTTGGTTCTAGTTTCTGAATGGTGAGTCAATATCCTGTGTGTGTGTGAGCTGGGACCATGCCGTTGTTCTACCAAGCGCGGGTGAGCTTCAGCTGGCAGAGCTTTGGCAGGCAGAGTGCTATGTGAAGGGGCATAATAAAATCGAGACTTGAAAAAAAAAAAAAAAACTTTTTTCCCTTCAAATTAGGAACGTAGGTTAACTTCAAATAGTAGATCCTATTCTTCATCCGCATTATGTAGTTTATGTTGAGACACAGAGATTATCGAAAACCACTAAAAAGTAGCATTTTGAGGACTCAAAATATCCTGTACCTGTCTATAAGACAGAAGAAAAAAGTGCGTCTTATACACAGAGATTTACGGTACTGTTTTTATGCAACCTTATCCTTTTTTATTTACTTGAGAAAACTGCACGAGAATCTGCAGTTTGATGATTGAATTATTAGTCACCAAAACTTGATTCCAATTGATTCTTTGGCTCAAGGAAATAACCATCATTATCACATGGTATAAAGTTCACAACAGAAGGAACTCACGATGTAGTCCGATCCCTCTTGGCTGTAGCCGAGTGCGGAGGGAAGACAATGTACTGGAGCAGACATGGGAAGACCTCTTGACCGTTGGAGGATAATTTCTGCTCTGTGCTCTGATCACTCTCAGCGGCTTCGTCCGTGCCTTCTTGGTCTGAGGGTTTGGAAGGCCCCATCGTCTCAACGATGCTGCCCAAAGGATTCTGAGTAGGAAAGAAAAATATTGTAAGGCAAATGTGAAAGGCGACAATCGCTCAACAGATAATTTTCATTAAACACTGGTTAAATACCTCACTTTGACCCTGGACCCAACGACTTGCATTCATCATCCTAGATTTAACCTAAATCCATGATGTACCATGGATGCATACCTGGAAGCAGAGAAAGCTGTATTGAATTAGATATTCAAAGAACATCATTATTACATCATCATCATCATGCATATACAGTATATCAGTAAAAGAATTGAAGTACCATCATAATCATTAAAAGGTTAATTTCTTATCACACCTACATGAAATCTTCCAGGATGCTTCCGGAATGCAGAAAAAGCTGTATCGAATTAGATATTCACAGCACATCATTATTACATCATCATCATCATGCATATACAGTATATCAGTAAAAGAATTGGAAGTACCATCATAATCATTGAAAGGTTAATTTCTTATCACACCTACATGAAATCTGAGTCAACACGTGAATAATGGTGAACATATTTTCAGTTTAATAATCAACTAAAGATGGCTGGTCAAAGCAGCCTTACCTTCATCTTGAGCTCCATGATAAAGCTGAGTATTCCACTGGTTGAGTAAGCCACATGGAATCCTTGCTGCAACCGCAATCTGCCAAGGATGAACAATGGAGATATTGTAGATGTCTTTTGAATGGAGATATTTAGAGATAAATTACGAGGTCTGGTTGTGCAATTGCATTGTAAAAGAAAGTTTGCAGAAGCCATTGGAAAGGTTGATCATGTAGCACATACTATAAGTATTGGTATACCGTGTGATAACCAGCTAATCCCAACATAATACATGCTGTAGGCATCACTTTGGCGCAAGTCGATTTTTGCACTCTCGCAAACAATGCCTCCTGTTCATCCAAGCGTGAACACATACCACACAAAAATGATACCAAATGATTTGGGATAAAACACTCTTTCATAAGATGTATAATAATTTATTGTTCATAGATGATTTTTAAAATAATTAGCAATTTTCAAGGTGTAAACTTTTTTTTGACTCACACTGTATACTGTGAGGTTTTGGAATCATCAAAATGATAATACAATTATTCAAGAGTCCCTAGACTCTCAATGACTACAAACTTTACAACCATCTAAGAGTCTCTGGACTCTCCAAAACCTTAGAATCATCCAGGACTCTAAGGACTCTCAAACACTACAAGACCTTCACTCACTTGGTAAGGACGTCCAGGATGTTGGCCACAGCCTTGGTAGCGATCTGGATCCCACTGTCACTCTGAGCTTCCCAGATCCAGCGTCGGTGGTGGAGATAGCACGCAAGTCGGTTCAGGTTGCTACAGGGTGCTTTGCTGTTCATGTAGACAGGCACAGACGTAGACGTCACCTCGATGGATGTCTTCAGGTCGGTGAAGTCCGATGGCATTTTCTCGTATCTGGGATAAAGAATGATGGTGCAGATATGAATATTGGTAATCATTATAACGTCTACAAACCTGTACTAGCAGTACTTACATCTAGGTCGTTAAAGAAAACCTCAGCCCAAAGAATTAGTGTAGGAATGCTGAAAGTTGTAACTTTAAAGTTGTGACTTTGAATTTGAATAAATTTACTTGATAAACGACTTCGCATAGTATGTCATGTTATCAAGAAAAGGCGATGTCGATATTGTGCTAAGAAACTGTACATTATGCTACGAATATCTTGCAATAAACCTCTCTTAATCTTGTAGATTAAAGGGCAAGAATACAATCAATCTCTCAGAATAGCTGATTTATAAAAGCTATTTCAGGGGTTGAGGTTTCAAAAAAAGTCAAAACCTTTCTACCTCCAAACAAGACGATAAGTCTTGTCAATAGAGCTTTACCTCATGAGGATCATCTCAATGGGTCTAGAGAGCAGAACGACGCAGGAATCATTGCCATGTCCAGGAGGCCCGTCTGAGTCAGGGTCCTTGAGAGGAGTCACGGTCTTGGTGCCATGCTCCTTGTCGTAGCCATACTGGGCAGTCTTCTTCCTGGGCATCCTCAGTGCTAGCAGGTCATTCTTCAACCCTCTCACAACCTGCAAGGAATATTAAACACACATGTTTCTGAGTGGTTTTCTCTTGAAGTATTATGGGTGTCTTGGTGGAAACCTTGACGACATAGAATGAGGTGGATGGCCCTCTGGACTCACAGAAACATACACATGTATCCTTTTCTCTCTCTACAACTACCAATCTGATGCACTACTCATGTACCTATTCAGGGTTCATACACTTTTTGCCAAATCAAATTCCATGACTTTCCACGACTTTTGAAGTAAGAATTCCATGACTTTTCATAACTTTTCATAACTTTTCCAGGGGCAAATGTGGCACATACAGGAAAAATTGTGCGCGTATGAGCAGGAGTAAAACACTGTGACCATGACCGCCATGATAAACAGTGTACAAAAGGGAGAGGTCAGAGCGCGCGCTGCTTCGCCCATGTTGCGTACATTGAACTTACACTGGCAGACACTGCATCTAGCTGTTCCTGGATCAGAACTTGCTTTCAAAATCCATTCGCTACGTATATGTCGGATTATCCAACCAGGCATCATGAAAATAGCAGTTCCCCAGCATTTTGGATCAAACCGACAATAACTCACAACATGAAATTTTAGTCCAAAACAGTTTAAACTATAAACATCACTATCGTCGATGTCACGTACGTGCAGCAAATACAGTGCATGCATGCAGCGCAATGCAAAACAATACGGACGCACGTGCTCAATAAGGGATGATCTCAAAATAAGAATGTGCAGTACATTGACTGTTGGGGAAAATGTCAACTTGACCTTACTAGTGATTAAATCTTTGTTTGCATGATTAAAAGTCTCTTTTTTGAACAAATAAAATTTATAGAAAATAAATAATGTTTTGTTCTGTCTACAAATGATTACCCAAACTGTCCCTGTTGGTACCACAACTTTGAGGGTATTTTGAGGTGATCCCCAAAATACATGTGCTCGGAAAATGCAAGCCACGCCGCGCCTCCAAGCACTACGCGCATAATACACACACAGGCTAGGCATGTACGTACACAGGGCTAGGGATCAATGCAGTTCATCACGATCACTTGCACAAATACATGCAGTACATTACACAATGCGTTCTCTCACAGAGTTGGCGAAAAACAATATTACAGTCGAGTCATAATAAATGCGTTTCAAAATGAGAAAACAGAAACGAAGAGATAGAAATAAGAAATAAGTTTTATTATTTACACATATGACAATAAAAACACATAAATTTCCATGAATTTTGTAATTCCATGACTTTCCATGACCATTTTATCAAAACAGCGATTTTCCATGACTTTCAAGGCCTGGAAAAAGACTAAGCCAAATTCCAAGACTCTCCAGGTTTTCCAGGACCCGTACGAACCCTGCTATATCTCTCGCTAAACAAACAATAACCATTGAGAATCACCGACCTTGTTCCTCTCATGGCCCGGTGTTCCTCCAAGGAATGCAAGTCTGAGGACGATGGGTGTCTTGAGGGAAACCCTGATGACATAGAACGAGGTAGGTGGCCCTCCAGACTCACTGTAAGATTTATAAAAAAAAAAATTGAATAGGAATAAAAACACTCTAGTCTATGAATATGTCATTCTAGATGGATATAAATGCACACAACATGACTTCTCCATACCATGAAACATGAAATACAGACACAGTTCAGATGGAATACTTCACAAAATGGACCTGCAATATCCATTTCTGTGAGCCATATTCCTTGCCGCTCAATATTCATCTTATTTTACTTCAGGTGGCACAGCACTGTATTTTCCTTCTTTGCGGGATGAGATGTTAAATCAAAATGTCATCATAATGTGATATGCCTGTGTGTGTTTTTTCCTTTGTGTTTTGTGTGTGTTTTATTAAAATATTTTTGAAATATTTTTTTTACCGGAATTGGAAATAAATGAAAGTAAATGATAGTAAATGATGTTATAAATAGAAAAAAGAAAACCAAAAATCATCTCAAATCTCAGCAGTCAATCTAAATGGTCCTAAATGATCTAAATTAAACTGGTAAAGTAAATCAATTAATTGCACTAGGAAAAATTTGATATTGTATCATGGAAATGGGATAGATAATATATCAGTTATTTTATTCTTCCAGTGGATTCTAGAAAAATGAGTAAATCTCAACTCACGTGAAGTTGAGATTGATGTAGCTATGGTTGTCCAACATGATGAATGTACTCCTCTTCTTGAGGAGATTGTTGACCTCCTTGAGGGCTACACGATATTGGATGGTGGCGTAGCGCCCACTGGGGTTGGGTAAGTGCAGATGCTTTGGTAGCGGCCTGGGAGAAAAATATGTAAAATGTAAGAAAATAATCCTATGAATATACTGTAGAGGTGTCGTGGATATGTCACCAGACTGAGGATCACATGGTTTGCGGTTCGAGTCCCATCGCGGTACTAATGTCCGTTGGCAAGACGTTAATCTACATTTGCCATTCTTCACCCAGGAGTAAAATGGGTACCAGTAGGAAGGAATTCCTTGAATGGTGTGAGCATCGAAATTGATAGCCTAGCAGAGCCGGGGTAATATTGGAGTGCTTTGAACACCTTGCATGGTGGATATGTGCACTGTAAAAATATCCAATATTATTATTTTTATTATTACTGCATATGCTTTAGATTTACTGACAGTGGTGATGGAACATGTTTCTAAAAACTAAAGATAAAGTGACAAAGTTTTATTTTATCATGAGGGAAGGAGGACAAGAAAGAGGGAGCAAATGAGAGAAAAACAGGTTGAATGAGGGGATGAAAAATTCATTTCTCATAACCATATTGTTGTATTTACAGGTATAACCAACTTGAAAACAGTTATTAATAGCGAAAATGTAACATGACGATGTCAACTCCATAGGAATAAAATGAAAGATTTCATTCAATCCACTCACAAGTCTGGTAGCAGAAGCAACGCAATGCGATGTGTGTGGAGCCATCTCTGCCTGTAGAATGAAATCAAGAACATATTACCAAACAACTATCATGTCCCCCCTGGCTTGGCTTGCACACTGAAACCAAAGTTCAATGTTGGCCTCACAAGATTATACTTTTGTTTAAATGTCACTTTTTTTTAGTAATCACCATTATCCAAAATGGAAGTAATACAGTATGAGATATATAGAGAAAAGCCAAGTTCATCTCTCATCATTGACGATGAGGGCTATCACGTCCAGCATTTATGACAGAATACTTGTGCGCAGTGTACAGATAGATTTAATACTGGACTCAACATTGGATGGGATGATGACTAAATGACTTTGAAACACACTTCTAATCAAGAAATAACAGACTGGATAAAAAGGATTAATCCTTCACTGAATAGGAACTCTGGCTATTCATTGTCAGCATATCAGGAAAATTACCCCCTAGGACAATTACCCCGAGGACAATATTACCCCCCCCCCACCTCTGTTCACTATAATGATAAGTTGGTTTTAATAACAGCAGATTTTTGTTTTTCAAGGGGGTTATTTTCAGGGGGGGGGGTAACTGTCCTAGGGGTAATTTTCAGGGGGGTATTTGTCCTTAGGGGGTAATTGTCGCTCTAGTAATTTGCCGGGGTGATTGTCCAGGGGGTAAGTGTCCTAGAACCCATTGTCACCTATCTTCGCTTCGCACCTATCTTTGCTGTATAATTTCGGAAGATAAGTGTAGTCCCGTGGAACCAATTTCTTCAATGCTATCTTTAATTGCAGGATTAAAGCTACATGTATCTTTGGAGCTCAGATAATATCAGCTTGATTATGGTCGTATCCCTTAAAGCTCATATTCTAGGACAATAAATGTCCATTAATTTGGTACCTACGGCAAGCCTATGTTATTTCGAAGTTGTTCATTTTCATTGCATATCACAAAAATCTTCTAGCTACTGGATATCCTCAATTGAAATGTCGAAATATAGCCTCCTCTCTTTGCCTAGAAAGTCAGTCACGGAGCTGGTCCACTATTTGTGACGTCACGCCCGGGACGAGTATATTCACGTACCGGATGTTCCATAGAAAAACATGGGCAGAGAGATACGAATTTCTGCTATTTAGTTTCAAAGTTTAGTTTCATAACTCTATGTAGAATTCTTCACCTTCCCTAATATTTCATAGTACTAATATCAATTCCCTTTTTCAGAATTATGACATAAACAAGCCAACGATGCGCTATTAGTCGATATTTTCACCATGTGATTTTGTTTGAGTGTGTTGAATTTGGTGAGATTGTTTTCGTGTGCTCGGTAAAGTAGATACGGTCGTTTGGCTTCGTTCGAGTCTTTCTCGCGTTCGGTCTAGCTCGCTTTATACATATACACTTTCGATTCACGTACGGTACATATTATATAATTATATCAATTGATAATGGCTGGAGAGTTTGACCAGAACGAATTTTGTATGGATTTTGAAGAGTTTATGGAGAAAGATGATGAAAGTAATGAAGGAAAAAGGGACGATATAGTGCAGACGAGGATGATGGAAGTTGGGAGGACGCAGGTACAAGTGGGGGAGAAGACGATAGAGAAGTCGGAGAGCAAGGAGATGTCGACGTTCCTGCAGCCGGGGCCGGGAGTAGCGGCAGTAGCACGAAGATTTCTGTCTCTTTCGTTCGTTAGCCTCTGATTTGGGTAGGGTCGGCTCCTCTCTTTAGAGACAGAAGCCGACCATAGTGACTGCATTGCAAACTACTGCTCGCGTCCGAGCAGTAAACTTATGCCCAAAATACTACATTTTACCCGATGCATATCCGATGCATTTATTATTGTAAATTAGGCCTAGGCTAAACTACATCGGTTCCACTTACCAGATTGACTGTATGATGCGTTTAAGGGTCTTTTTTTCCGGATTTTCATCACCGAAATTGAGCTCGGCCATGTTGAAATTCTTGCAGCCGTATTTTAAACTGTTACTGCGCATGGAGGAAGATGACGTCATCCATTGACAGTAACAGTTTAAAATACGGCTGCAAGAATTTCAACACGGAGCTCAATTTCGGCGATGTACGTTCAACAAGCCGCCTAGAGCAGCGGCCGTATCACTTGCGGATGAATATCGTTCATAGACGTCGTCCGCTAAATAGAGGAAGCTTGATCTCGTTCAAGTGTGATATATATATTTAAAACAAATATTTAACTGGTTCTGTATCCTTTTTGAGGCAGTCAAACACATCCATGATAACTACAGTCACAGTTCTAGGCCTATTCGTTTCACAAAACTGCTCCTGTACCTTATCTGATGACAAGATAATGTATATGTACACCCGCCTATTCTACCTGCATATGATTTAACCTTATTTTCCAAGCAGTAAACCCGTCTTAAAACTCTACCAAAAAGGATAATGTGAGGATACAAAAAGAAATCAGCAGCTGGAAAACGTTGCTTAGTTATTCTTCATTCAAATAAAAACAGAAAATCTATCAAATAAACTCGTTAACAAGAAAAATTCTAAGCTCTAACAGGATAGCATTTACGTGGGCATATCATTGGTATTCACTCTCACTCAGCCCATGATCCCGGTCGTGACGTCAAGAATAGAGGACCCGCAATTCCGTGCATTTCCGGGTTTCCGACTTCGAGATTTTGGTGGAGTTTACTCGCATAAATTAACTATTCTGAACTTGTTTTGTCGGTTAAACGCCATTTAGTGTTATTCTGGGGGTTAAAAGCTTTCTATTGATGTGATTATCTCAATATTTGGGATTATCCTAGAATTTCACCTTTAAACAGGTACAGAAGAGCGGAGAAGATATTTCAAAGTAAATAAACATTGTTTACAAGCCCTACCATCTCTTGGAGTCCATGAGAGCAATACGTTTCCAGAAATCAGCAAACTGGTCCAATCCCGAATGCCTGCAGAATAAATCAAATATAAAAGAAATATAAAGTGGAGGTGCCATGGTATAATGTAGCTTTAGATGACACTGTTGTAATAATGATTTTTTTTTTAATTGTTGTAAAAATGACCTTTTTTGGAAGAGACTGTTGAAATAATGATGTTTTAATTAAAAAATTGTTGAATTAATGACTCACTTTAGATGCGACTGTTGAGCAAGGACAGGCGAGGTGGAGTTCGGGGGCATATAGAAGAGGGGCATCCCTCCCTTTGTACCCTCAGGCAGTGAGTAGTAGATGGGGTTAGCTGCAAAGGACTGCAGGTGGACTAACAGCAGGTCAGTCTCTCTCAAACTAGAGGTGTTCAATAGGGAAGAAAGAACATCAAATTAATAAACTTATTTGTACACTCATTGGCAGTCCATCTCCATAGGGAGATGTGAGTTGGTCAGCTCTCTGTCTATGCCTACAAACTAGTTCAGGTGACCCCGGTTCGAAACTGAATTGAGTCTTTCAGATGGTGACGTTAAAGGTCGGTCTCCAGACGTAAATAATCATATCTGATTGATACACGTCTGTAAAACCCCATTCACACACACACACACACACACACTCCCACACACACCATCGTTAACGATGATGACATGATAAAACCCTTTAGTGTTTTCTTGCATGGCTCCACGATCCAATTCTGCTGGCACTGTGGAATCCACACACATTGCAAGCATAAGGTTTATCAATACATCTAGGACAGCAGATTTCTGCAGCTTGCTTGGCAGCATGTTATGTATTGCTATTTATACATGTACATAGCAATACATAGCATACATTAAAATATACAAAATAAGACGTACAAGAGCATTACTTGTAGTACAGTGCATTTAAAATCTAATATACCAGTACCAGTTAAATATACTTTTCAAAGTCAAAGCTGTGTATTAAGTTAAATTGAAATGTAGATGTTCCATTTATTGAATGAAGAAAAAAAATCAAGTATCAAGTATATAAAAAAGTATCAAGATGCACAACGTAAATTATATATGGATACAAATGCATTTACAAATCTCATGGACAAGTTTGAAATGTATTAGAAATTTTCCTTCCCAGAAATGTAATTAATTGCTGGGCTCTGAGGATGATTCTGATTCTGATTCATTTGGTCTAAAGACCATTTAGGCTAATAGTCATTTGGTCTAATTTCCACATGGTCTAATAACCAATTAGTCTATGTACCATTTGGTCTATTGCTCATTTAGTCTAATAACCAGTTAGTCTAATTCTCAGTTTGTCTAATGCCCATTTTGTCTACTATACACATGGTCTAATAATTATTCAATCATAAATAATAATAATCATCAAAAAGATCAATTGGATAATAGACAAACTGGCTGTATACCAAACAGCAATAAACCACTTTCCCATCCTCAATGTACTCAATACTCACCTCTGCAATGTCTGCCAGAAGTTTTTGACCACCTTTGTCCTGTAATGGTTCTGAGGACCCTTCTTCATGGGGCATGTGATATCATGGAGAAACTCGTAGCTACCCTCCATGATGATCTCTATGTCTGTCACATGTCTGGAATAGGAAAAATAACCAAAGAGAAAAGTGATGTACAAAAGGGCGTTGGAAGTCCAGGTTTTAATGGAAGGTTTAACCTACATTGTCACATTATAGTGCCCTTGGGAAACACATTAATGTACTTTAATGCATCATCCATAAAATAGATCAGTATTTTCGTTTTTTAATCACGGATAAATGGAATATACATGGTATACAGAGATAAATGGTATCCTGTACCTCTTACAAATTATATGCATGCCCATATTAATCTTTGTTTTAAAAATGGAATTTCTTAAGGATCTAAACTACAAACTGGTACATACCTGCTAGACTCAAGGGGCCATGGAGCTGTGGCTATATACTCTATCCTCGCATTGTACTTCCAGGGCAGTGCTAGGCGCACCTCTATGCAGGAACCATCTACAGATAAACATATCGATTGATAATACAATGAAACAAAAGGATTTTATTGAGCTGAGTTCATCTGCATTGTGTACCAAAATATAATTTAAAAGGGCAATTTAGAAAATTGGATGAAAAAAGGATAATTAGGGGAAAATGGGTGAAAGTTGGGGTTGCTGAATGTATGAGAATCTTCTATACTGCAAAATGGTCATTCATCACTAGCCATTTTTGAGGCATTTTGAACTTAGCTTTCTACCTTTGACATACAATGCAATGAGGATTAACTGCTGGTATCATGCTTTCACTCAATGTGCACTTAAAGGTTAATGAACTTGACGAAAAGAGTAATAATTGCCTTTTGAACTATTCAAGACAGAATTCATATCAAGCTTGAAGGCTTCACTTGCTTGCAAACATGAAGGTACACATGTTTTGTGCAAGAAGAGTATTTATTCCCCCCCCCCCACAACCCCCCTCTGAAGAAAGAAATGAAGAAAGACTATAGAATGAGACTTACTCTTGGTTATGCAGGCATCCTTGATGGTGTACCCTTCTCTGAGACGAATGGAAAGCACATTGCCAAGCTCTGTGTGTAGTCTGTAGTTAGTATGCTTCTTCCTGATCAGGGGAATGGTGCATAACCCCTGCTTGTTGACTGCAAACGATGGCAAGATGCTGTAGGGAAAGGTTGAGAAATGATCACATTCAAATTAAAATAATTAGAGAGACATAAATTGCATTGCCAAGCTCTGTGTGTAGTCTGCAGTTAGTATGCTTTTTCCTGATCACTGGAATGGTGCATAACCCCTGCTTGTCGACTGCAAACGATAGCAAGATGCTGTAGGGAAAGGGTGAGAAAGGATAACATTCAAATTAAAACAAGTAGAGAGACAAATAACGCATTGCCAAGCTCTATGTGTTGTCTGTGGTTTGTATGCTTCTTCCTGATCAGTGGAATGGTGCATAACCCCTGCTTGTTGACTGCAAATGATGGCAAGATGCTGTAGGGAAAGGGTGAGAAAGGATAACATTTCACATTTCAGAAAGAAAATTTGCTATGCTCTGTGTGTACTCTGTAGTTAGTATGCTTCTTCCTGAACAATGGAATGGTGCATAACCCCTGCTTATTGACTGCAAACGATGGTAAGAATCTGTGAGGAAGGGTTGAGAATAACTTGTAGAAGGTGAATACTGTAATTTATCAATAGGCATTTGTGAATTTGAATTTCATTTGTAAACTGATCAATTCCAACCCAGGCATTTTATTGAGATAAAAGTAGAATGAAAAAATATGAACAAAATAAAATAAATTACATGTTAGTATTAATGATCCACTGGACAATAATAAAATGGTATCCAATTTAACAGTTTCTTGATACAATATTATCAATTGTGGTTCTCAGAAGGAGTTTGAAAAATATTGTTATGCAAATTAAAATACAGACAAGTGAAACGCTCTCGGCGGTCTCGCCTGCATTACGCAATTCGGCATTACGCAATTCGATATGATGAAAAGTTGAGGTTGGGACATTATTTTTATAGGCAGGGTGGCCCATTTGCAGACCCCCGAAAATGAAATCCTCTGAATATAATAAGCATTTTGAAGTGAATATTGATTATGAATCATCAGAATAATTATTTACTGTATCATAAGAATACAATATAATGAGATTTAGTGTATGGGTAAGACTACAAATGTTTCAATGCTTGTCAGTAATTTACAAATAAAGTTATCTAATAAACTTTTTAAGAAAAGAGGATTTTTCAGCACTTTGTGTAAAAACAATTGGAAGGTAGAACCCATCTACATCACATCACGTCTCATTAGCATAATGAGAACATTATTATGAGATATACTCCAATATATATTATCCAAACATCAATATTGTCACCTAGCTGTAACTGATCATGTACATACTAGGCCTGGGATCGAATACTAAAATTACTATTAGAATATTCATGGGAAAGTACTCGAATGATTCGAATATTTACTTTCATGAAATATGAAAAATAACAACAATTTATTTATTAATTCTCATATTAAATTTTGATAACATAATCCAAGTCTACTGACCTAAAATGACCTTTGACCTTGACTTTGTGACCTGGAATTTGTGTCACATGATTTGTGATACTTGATAGCCCTTGGGTACAAGTTTCATGGAATTTGAACAAACACTTTTGAAATTATGCTAAAATTTCAAAATCTTGATGTTGATGCCACAACAAAGTCTAAGTTTCCAGACCTGAAATGACATTTGACCTTTACTTTGTCACCTAAAAGACTAATAACATGATTGGTGATACTTGATAACCCTTATGTTCAAGTTTCATGGAATAGGAATGTATACTTTCAAAATTATGATAACAATTAAAAAATCTTAGCCTGATGCCACAACATAGTTAAGTTTGTTGACCTGAAATGACCTTTGACCTTGACCTAGTGGGCTGAAATTCTACTCACATGATTGGGGATACTTGATAACCCTTTAGTCTAAGTTTCATTGAATAAGAACTTATACTTTCAAAATTATATTACAAATTCAAAAACTTAACCTCAGGTTAAGTTTTTGATGATGATGCCACAACATAGTCTAAGTTTGTTGACCTGAAATGACCTTTGACCTTGACTTTGTGACCTGAAATTTTCCTCACATGATTGGGGATACTTGATAACCCTTTAGTCCAAGTTTCATTTAATAGGACCTTATACTTTCAAAATTATATTAACAATTCAAAAACTTAACCTTAGGTTAAGTTTTGATGTTGACGCCGTCGCCGCCGTCGCCGCCGTCACCGGAAAAGCGGCGCCTATGTCTCGCTTTTTGCTACGCAGGCGAGACAAAAAACTGGATCATATTTCAGAAGATATATTTGATAGTGAGACCCCGAGTTTTAGGGTATTTTCACTCAATCAGATAAGAAGTAAAATATAAGGAATGTACCTTTCAGGCCATCCAGACTCAGATGAGATGACTTGGTGCTGACGACCTGATAGCAAGGAGAGAAAGAGAAAGTAATGTAGTAAACCTTTAATTGCAACCACCTGTATAGAAACACCACCTGCCTATAAAGACCACCTTTCATGTTTCTCCCTTGAGTGGTCTTTATATGCAAGTTTTACCGTATAACAACATCAAAATGAGGAACATGTACAGGCAAATACAAGAGGGGCAATTATAATTACAACTACACCTTTTCAGTGACATACTATTCAGGCAATTTTGATATATCTATGAGGCTTCTTTGACCCCCCAAAAATGGAATTCTATTTTGAGAGAAACAGGAATAGAGTCATTCTGAACTTCCTTTCATGTGGTACATAGGTTGTTTGGATTAAAAAACAGATAAATAACGACAACCTAATGAAAATCGCATTCACTGAATACATAATTCATATCGTGCGCACACACTGCATATTGTTGGAGTAACTAGCACAATTTTCATAATTTTTACTGACACATTGATTCATTGCACATTTAAGTTTCACTTGCTTCTGTGGAAGTCAGCTTCAAATCATTAGCGATTTCCCAGATCCCATGTAAACCTGCCAACATCCACAGCCAAAATAAAATCTCTTGAGCCTAAATTAGGAACACGGTGTATTTTACAATGCTTTTATAGAGATGTTTTCAGAAAAGAAGAGGAAGGTATGGTTAATAACATGAGTTTGAAGGCAGAAAAATAGGAATCATTCCTCGAAAACAGGAATGGTCGGGAGCCAGACCTGCCAACCTCTGGAGTTCAAAAACTGTTTTCTTTAATCCCAAAAGTTGTATTTTACTGTATTTTATTTTAAAAAAAAACACAGATCAATACCTCTTACAGTTCCTAAATACAGGAAGATTTTTTTTTATGGATCATTCATAGGTTGACTATGCATGATTTCGTCATGACTGGTGTGTTTGATGAACCAATGAACATCCCCAAATTGCCGATGTGAGATGCTCTGGGGAGCTATGCAGGATATGTAAGGTAGTCCTCAATTTACCTTTGATAAGATCAATCTTGATGCCATCCAATCCCTTCTGAAAGCTCCATGACAGGAAAGCTCTGTGGTACTGATTCATCAGATGGTCTTCATGAGATTCCTACAGAATTAACAAATATTGAAGTCATGGTAAAACTTATGAGTTCAATAATGATGCTATCAAATCCTTTCCTTGAAACTCCACAACACGAAAGACTTCTTTTAGTCTGATGGCCTTCAATAGATTCCTACAGGAGATTCAACAAATATTGAAGAGTTATCAAAGCAATTATTAATTCTATCTTGATGCCATTAAGTCCTTTCTGGAAGTTCTGAGACAAGAAAAGCTCTATGGTTCTGATTCATCAGATGGTCTTCATGACATTCCTACAAAATTAAACAGATATGGAAGAGTACTCTTAAGAATTGTGCATTCAATCTTGATGCCTAAAAATTCCTTCCTTGAAACTACATTAAAGACGATTTCTGGTAGTCTGATGGCCTTCAATAGTTCCTACAGAAGTAACAAATATTGAAGACTTATCATTGCAAGATTCCTACAGTTGGAAGAAGAGTATTAAAGAATCAACATAAGAATTACAAATTCAATCATGATGCCATCAAATCTGGTTGCTTACTTACAAGCATACATATGCTTTCTTAGCAGTCAGGTAAAACAAAAAAAACAAACGAAATAACAAATTCTTTCTGAATATTGTGTGACAGTAGTAGTGATTTATCTCACTGTCTTCAAGACACTCTACATTTGTATTAAACAAACAGCATCCACATAACTCATCTCCAGGACAAACTTGGGACCACACCACAATTACATTAATGTTTCAAGAGTTGAAGTGTATACACTTTACCTCTAAATAGCCCTCAATGTTCTGTAGCATGTCAACTATTTTTCATTATTTTCATTACTAGCTCTGTAGTGACTATTTTACACATTTGTATCAAATAATCTCGAAATACTTTTTTTCAAAGTTATACCGATTGAAGAAGTTCATGTAAACATGAGGTTTCAGTTTTACTTGGCTACCTAAGGCAGAGTTAGCCCTTGTGGTGAGTCCGCCTCAAACCATATACACTGTCTATATTAAATGTACAGACAACTTGGAAACACTGAATCAGTATTAAACAAAGGCATCAAATGTTGAAAACATTGTACAATACATTTCTGTCATTTAGGAAACACTAATTTTGTAATGCAATTTAAGTCTCGATACCAAACAAAAACAATGAAGTCAAAAGGTTAATTACCATGCTGGGGCATCTGGAGAGGAAGGCCCGAAGGTTGCAGTGGCGATGAACTGCATGATCTCGGTGTGGGGGACATAACCAAAGCCTGCGTGGGGATAGAACCCTTTGCCCAGCTGGATGAAGGAGCAGGCTGTGGTACTGGTGCGTAGGTTCCCCAGCAGGTTACTGAGGGTCAGGGCATCTGGGACTGCACCAACGCCATCACTGATTACTACGATGCCTGCAAAAGTCCAAACCGTACACAACGTTTTAGGAAAATGATCAGGGCATCGTTTCACGATCATAAGTACAAGTTCACCGACTTGAAACGCGTGTTAAAGGTCGGTGACAACCAAATATAAGTCGATTCCTGTTGATGTGCAGAGCTGCATACAACTCATATTTTGTTATTCAAACATGTAAATATATTTCATAGATTTTTAAATATTTTTTAAAATTATTTTCTCAGACCTGCTAAGCTCCAGATCTCATTCATCTTGTGAAATCATCTGTAAATCATTAGTGAGCTAACAAGAGACAGTGGTATGTAACTTACCCCAGCTCAGCACATGCTCACAAAAAATTGCATTCTTTCATATAATACTTTCCACATTATGTTTAAAAATATTTAAAAATCTATGAAGTATATTTAGATGTTTGAATAACAAAATATGAGTTGTATGCAGCTCTGCACATCAACAGGAATCAACTTATATTTGGATGTCACCCGACCTTTTAATTGAATACATGCGTTTCAATGGGATGTTGGCGATCTTGTACTTTGTTTATCCCCTATAGTCACTACTCATCGGTCAACTCACCAGCCTGCAAAAATTGAGAAACACCTTAGTTCCTAAATCTTTGTTAGCAAAGAAAAGCCAACGACAGATGGTACAAATATCTGGAATCATTAACAATTATGGTTTAGCAAATGACGTGTATCACTAAGACATGATTGACGTGTATCACTACAACATGATTGTTTAGGTCAGAGGAATGAACTATATCTAAAATGTTGCCATCCAAAAGACTTGACTAAGTTTTGAACCAGAGTCCTTCACAGTCAGGGTCAGATTATAGACAGGGGGCTGACTACTGAACCAACTCAAATCTTCCTAGCCCTAGCTAATGGGAAGAATAATAATCTGGATTTATATAGCGCTAAATACGAAATACCGTAAGCTGTAAGCGCTTTACAGATATTATTACCCCGGTCAACGGATTCATTCATGCACAATGTGAACCATCTTCACTCCCTGGGGAGTATTCCTACCATATGGTCACTGTGAGGGCATATGGCAATTACTAACACAAAGGCTTTCATCATCCTACCAGGTCCCCATTTATCTCCTGGGTATGGAGTGGCAAATGTAGATAAATGCCTTGCCATAGACATCAGTGCCGTGTCGGAATCAAACCACGACCTTTGAATTTCAAGTCAAGCGCTTAAACCACTCGACTACGACACCTCTACATGATTCATTTTAACATACCTGCACTTGTATTCTCAGGTAGCAGCTGCAGGGCAAGTACTCCACACCACAGCATGTTGACAAACGTGGCCTCAGGGTTGGCCATCTCCACCTTGGTAGGGGGCTGATCGTGGGTGTTGGCGGTGGGGCTGGTAGGGCCCCCCTGGCTGTCCCTCCAGTCACCCCCTACCACAATGTCCAGGCCGTTGGTCAACCAGCCGTCCACGCCGTCGAGATCGGAGGCCGATGGATTCTGAGAGCGCATGGTACCTGGACAAGTTTTAAAAAAGAAGGTTGAGAGTTCCGAGGAAAAGGAAAAATAGTTTGTTAGCTCCCGCGTGCTTTTCATGTCAGTTTGGAAGAATATCCGGAGAGAATTGTTCCTGAAATAATTGCCCATCAACAGAACTCATAATCGAAAAATGGCAAAAAGCAGCTAAAAAATTTTGGACCAAACTTTCATGCCACATGTGTGTGTGTGGTCCCATATACACACTTCTGTGTGATATGCACATGAATTTGGGGAAGATATATTCTTTCTTCTTTCATTTTGATCATTCCAAAATGTCACAGTATACATTAATTCTTATATACTACATAATCAACCTTTCAAAATTGCTTCCACAGAGTTTCTTTCACAATGTAATTGCATGAAGGGTACTCTACCTTTTCTTCACTTTAAAATACATGAACATGTTTCTTTATATAGTGATATTCATTTGTCTCGCAATGTGGTCAATAAGGGATCTAAGAGATCACGACGTTTCGTACGCCGCTGCAACACTTCGTCAGGTGATAAAAACTAATGTAAGCAAGCGTGTTTTATACTCTACGGGAGGACCGGCATGGCGGTCAATAATTCGATCGATAACGCTCATATCTACGTATCAGTTTCAGGGCAGGGCGCCCGTTTGTTCGATCAATAATGCTCAATATATTACTCATTGCGGATGTTTCTTTATATTTGAACATCTTCAGATAAGCATTGCTGCTAATGGGATTCATATAAGTTCTGCTACTTAAAGTGTACCAATCACCTATATTATTTTGTTCTGTATGTTACTAGTTCCACGTCGTAATACTATATTCAAAATATGAACTTTAAATATTATATATGCTCGCATAAAGTAGGGCCCACAAAAAACCCAAGTCAGATTTGGGTTCCGTGCATGCTGTTATGTTGTTCTATAATTTCTTCATACTCCTTAGTCCATATAGTGACGGGTGAAATTGTTTGAGGTTGACTTTATACATTACATTTCTAGCTGTACACAAATGAGTTTTGTAGGGTATTGGTACACTTTAACTATTACAGTCAAACCTGCTTTAGCAACCACCTGTATAGAAAGACCACAATTTTGATTTCCCTTGAACATAGTATGTCATTGAAACCTGTACTGAACGAACTTGTATATAAAGATCACCTGCTGTAATATAAAGACCACTTTTCATGTTGATTGAGCGGTCTTTATATACAGGTTTCATTGTACTTTACTTACTGTTATATATCTTATTCTCAAAGTCTTCAAGCTGTGTCAGAATGCTCTGCAGGAAAACATCCACATTCTCTGGGGTCAGCAAGCAACCCTGAACCAGCACCTGTACATACAACAGCAAAAGAAATCATGATATTTGTTGGCGAGTACATCCTATTGGGTGATAAGGTGACACTCAACAATTTTTTATTTTTGTATGCACGGTTAAACATGTACAAAAGTGAATTAGATTGCGCACCTCTTTTCATGCGCGTACCCACTGTTTGCGTTGTCTTAGCAGCAACCATCTCGTTTGTGTGTTTGTTTGTTTGTTTTACCTGACTGCTAAGAAAGCATGTGTATGCTTGTAAGCAACCAGGGGACCGACGGCTTTAAGTCCTCTCCAAGGACTTAAATGAATCGAGAGCAAAAAATAAATCCCTCAAAACATATGGTATTTTCTTGCTTATCTACCAAATTCAAATCCCCCCTCCCCCATCTATGTTCAATATTATTATTATTATTATTATTAGGCATTTAGCTACGCTATTCATAGTAAACTTTATACACCTCACTTTAGAAATCTAGCCATCTGATTGGTCGAAATTGGAGTCGTGATTTCAAGCCATGCCCAACTCACAGGGCATAGCAATACACAGGTATGGCGCGCCGTTTGACCAATAAATCAGGTAAACACTGTTTATCGCCGATAAACACTGTTTATCGTCGAAAAACACTGTTTATCGAGCGATAAACACTGTTTATCAAGCGATAAACACTGTTTATCGAGAGAAACTAAGTTTATCAGGCGATAAACATAGTTTATCTCGATAAACACTGTTTATCGCCGAAAAGCAGTGTTCAACTATCCCTTGAGCGTATAGAAACAGCTAGTCCTCTCGTAGCAGTCGATATAACTATAATATCACAGCGCTTACAATAATATGCAATATAACAACCAATCATAACATAACATTGAACAAACTAGGAAATAGGTACGTTTTAAGGAGTTTTTTTTTAAACATCCACTAATGGAGCACCTTTTATACTGGAGGGAAGTTTATTCCACTCCTTAGCTGCTGCAACAGTGAATGTGCAATCTCCTGCCTTACTACGAGCCACATGAAAAGTCAATCGAAATGGGTCTGCATTGGAGCGAAGGTTTGTACGCACAGGTCGATACAACTCAAGACACTCATAGGAAGTGCCATTCTCACTGTCTGCTAAATTCTTACCTGCTGTGTTGTGAGGTGAGCAAGTGGTGTGTAGGCAATGACTGTCACATACAGACTGGGGGCAAGTAAGATGCTACTTCCTGGAACACAATACTGCAAGAGAAAATTCATACAGTAATTAAAAAACGCTTTCAGTACAAGCATTACTCATTTTGTGGTATGGCTCAGTAACTTTTGTTTCAGATCCCTAAAAACTATGAATGAAATAATAATAAATAATATGGATATTTACATAGCGCCGGTATCCACCAGGCTCTGACGCTCATGGCGCTGTACACATATTACCCTGGTTATAGCCGAGCTGCCAAAGTAACTAGCGCTCAAGCATATCTGGTACCCATTTACACCTGGGTGGAGAGCGGATGCATGAAAAGAAAGTGCAAAGATTTCTGCACATATTGTGTTCATTTTTCGTTCTATGACCACATTGCATTTAACGCCAGGAATTTTAAACAGAAAAAATAAGTCTAACATCTCTAAGTTGGCAACATGTTGAGAGGCTCAAAATCACTGTTGTTTTCTTCAAAGTTGGCTAATTTTTGCAATTTTTCAATAAAATCGCTTCCTGTGCATATTGTTTTCAGAGACATTGCACGTAGCGTTAAAATATTAAGATATTTTCTTATATTATTAAACACTTTTATGACCATGTGACCTTAGACCTCTTCCACCCCAAATCGAATCACTTTATTTTTAATACTCCATCCAAGTTTGGTTAAGATCCTTTTGATGGTTCTCAAGTTACCGCGGTCACGAAAAGCGGGACAGATGGACGGACAACCCAAACACATAATGCCTCCGGCACCGCCTTTGGTGGCAGAGGCATAGAAATCAAACTCGGTGATGGGTGTGAAAAAACACCTAGGTTTCTTGATGGAGCACGTGAATATAAAGTAAAATGTGCATATACTCACAGGCCTTGTGATTCCCTTCAGAAAGTTTGTCAACGCAGTGTGAATCTCTGCAATGTGGATGCTCCCTGACTGAATATCCTGCATTTCAAGTGTAAAAAGGAAAGCCAAATGCATAAATTTGTAAACACAATCAAATGTAATACAAAGTTTTGGTATGGGGTCATGAATTTGGTTCAAATGAACATATTGGAAGCATATGCGATCCTACAATATTCAATTCAATTGTCGCGGTTGAAATCGAGTCTAAAGTGATGAAATTGTGAATAATAAACTCTTTATGTTGTATAGCTCCCTCTCAAGATTGATATTACTTTAGCTTCAAAACAATGTTTCTTGACTAAAATCGACCGATTTTCTATTCCTGTTTGGAAATTGTATATCAGAACTGCATATTCCGAGATTTTCATGGTCGCAGCTACCATTGTATGGTCGTAGCCGCTATTTGAAATTTATCGGGAGCACCGATAAATTTGATATTTCAATTTCTCGAAATCCTTAGCGTTTTAGAGCCCAATTTTTTCAAAGTTGCTTATTCTAACACTAGGTTTCACAATGGCAATGCAAATTTTAAATTTCATAATCCAATCCTGTTGAAAAATTACCAAAACTTTGTATTACCTTTAAG
Organism: Mesocentrotus franciscanus; assembly: GCA_037976565.1. Lineage (NCBI taxonomy): Eukaryota > Metazoa > Echinodermata > Echinoidea > Camarodonta > Strongylocentrotidae > Mesocentrotus > Mesocentrotus franciscanus. The sequence continues at coordinate 16,020,982 of CP137674.1, read as the reverse complement.
CCTCACTCACTCAGATATGACACATTTAACCGTCTTTTATGACGTAATTGTAATATGCTCCACAATTTAATATTTCATAACACAGAGCACAGTAAATACGCATAGGACTTTTGTTGTGCACTGTTGTCATTCATTTACACAGGGCATATCTGAAAGAGCGTTTACAGTGACATTAGGATCATTAATATAGTCAAATCAAATGCTAATGGGTGGTATTCTCGAAAGCGGACTAACTTTAGTCCATGGTTTAATCCTCCGACTAAGTATGGACTGCCAAGTGTCCATATGAATATGTTTTTGAATAATTTAATCTGTCACTTAATTAAAATAAAATGTAATAACATGATTAATAAACAACAATATAACTATGAAATAATTATGTTATCATGGTAATTTAGGGACGTATCAAATTATTCAAATATATATTCATATGGACACTTGTCATTCCATACTTAGTCGGAGGATTAAACCATGGACTAAAGTTAGGCCGCTTTCGAGAATACCACCCAATATGATCAGTTATCATATTAAATCAAATACTAATTCTGCAGTCTGAACAAAAACAATCTATCTGTGTTTTTGTATCAAGCTAGACATTTTTTAAATTCCAAAGGGATCATCTACCTGATGAAAAATTTCATTCAATTCATGTCAACTATATTACTGTTTGAAACCAGGTAAGAAGTTGCTTTTCAGTTTACATCTGTTGAATGCTATGCCCAATAACTCAGGATAAAATCCATGGGAAAAGCACGGTGAAGGAAAGGGTGGTCATCTCCTAGTGGTTACTTAAAGAGAAGATGAGTTCTGGGAAGAGGTGAAAAATAATTTGTGAGCGTTATCATTGTATTATGCAAGTGTGGAAGAACATCAGAGAAAAAATGTTCCCCGAAAAGCATGGCTCTTCAAATGCCTTAATATTCTAAATAAGGCATGTAACATCACAACAATCGGGACGGATTTTTATGCCACATGTTCGTGTAGTCCCATATACATCTTTCTGTGTACAGAGCTTGTAACTTTAGCAAGACTGGGCCAAATTTCTTATCAATTTGATGATTCCAGAACCTTGCAGTACACACCAATACTTATATAGTAGATGATCAACCTTTTCTGATCGATTCCACAACGTTTCTTTCACGATGCAATCGCATGACCAGAACTCAACTTTATCTTTAACACTTGATGTTTTATGACATGGTCAGGCGGATCGATCTATCAAAATAATTTAATACAAACCACAGCAGTCATGGAAGGGCTGAGATCTAGCACAACAACCAGCCTGTAGCGACGGGCAAAGAAGGTCACATGACACGTCGGCAAGAGACGGTACTGGGTCTGTTTTCCGTTGTCTTCTGACTCGATGGCGGATCTTTTGGTATGATGGACAGGATTTCTAGTTCCTCTTGGGAACATCGCTGGAAAATTAGTAAAGACAGTCACAAACAAATGGTCTTAGCTTACACAAATGGTACAAATTGTGGGGGAGCTTTGAAGAGTTGTATAATCAGAATAAGTTGTTGCAATTTCTGAGGACTATCATTATCAGTAGTTCCCCCTATAAACTCTAAAAGTCACATTACATTGAAGACAATAGCTGTGTTTACATGGGACCATCGTAGTTTTAAACTTTAAGTTAACAGCAAAACCACAAAGTCATACAAAACGATCCACTATTAAACAACGAGGGTGCACATAGGACTGCAACAACGATTATTCAAAGCTAACTACTAGCCAGGAAAGCATTCATTTTAACTACCAGCTGGCATAACACAGCACATAACTTCAAGTGAAGACTCCTGCTTCTAGTACTATCCGTTTCCCTGTCATCTTCTGACTCAATGTTTGATCTTTGGGTATGACAGACAGGATTTCTAATTCCCCTTGGGAACATTGCTTGAAAGTTAGTAAAGACAGTCACAAACAAATGTCGTAAACATACACGTATAGTCAATGGGGGGGCTTCATAGAATTGTAAAATGATAGATTGTTGCCATTTCTGAGGACTATTATTATCAATAGTTCAAAATTTATTACTACGATGGACACACATGACATGTGTATACCAACTCTCACTAAAGGTCAACAGATGTCAGTCTCCTGCAAGGTACAAAGCTAAAAATCATCATAATGTTGAACCTCTTCATCAAATCATGTTTTTCTTATATCACATTACCTCCAGTGATCTTCGAAGTTTGAAAAATTATCTTTTTTTAAAAATTGATACTCCCACACAAACTCTAATTAATTAAAAATGCCTTCTGTCACATGTACATAAATCTAATTCTATGATTTGATTTGTTTTATTGTCCAGATGAATGGAAATTCTTTTTTCACATGGTTACAAAGTATGTACAATAAGCATAAGTCAATTGAACAAACTTCAATTACACATTACTCATTAATCACTGAGTAAGTCATATTAATAATTTAAACCTAATCTTTATTGAATCAACACTAAATTCAAAAACAATAAATCATGCTTTTAAATTTTAACTATATGATCACACGATCTCATTAGTGACTGTATATTTAATTTCAATATTCATATATAAATAATATTAATCACTGCAAACACTATTTTTCTTGTCATTTGCTAAAGAATCTAAATGTCAACTGTGTCTGTCCAAATGTTGATTCCTGGAATTACTAGCATGCTCCACTCTTACTCTGCAGGCACCGACTCTAATTTGACACTAATCACAATCTCTAAGCCTTGAGCAGAGCCTAACTCTGTTAGTCTCTGGCTGTGTCATTGCAGCTATAGTACAGGACCTATTGAGTGCGGTCTCAGTTTAGTCTCCTAGCGCAGACGCTCTCTTATATGCATTACGACTTACAAGGGTTCGTGACTGCGAGCTACCCTACTCTTGTAAGAGGTTGCATCAGAGATATTAGGAGACTTATTGTGAAGTATGAAAATTCATGACACTTTACCAATTCCTGTTCTTCCTTGACTGAAATGATATTGTTGATGTTCTTGAGAAACCATGATGCTCTGATATTCCTTGAGATGCGATACTCTTCCTTCATGAGAAGGTACACCTGTGCTGCATCGAGCACCTGTAGCAAAGAAAAAGAAAACAAGAATACCGTATAAGCATTTATTTTCATGAATTTGGGGGGGGGGTGGAATAACTCATTGATGACATCACACAAAAACATTTCCAGCAAGTAATGTTGCATGTCAAAATCACTAAAGTAAGCATTACGTGTGCCACCCTACGGCATGCACATAGAACTTTATGCACTGAGCGGCGTGCAGTGAGTTAACGTGCTCCCATTGGCTGACCGCTCGAGCGGTTTTGACTTTAAGTGAGAGAGAGCCCACTTAAGCAGAGAGCACAATGGCACTGACCATACAAAACCGTACCAAACACACCGACATGTCATGCTTTATACAGGTGACGCACTTCACACATAATGCACTTGTCAATGTTAAGTCCCACCCTACTACCCCCAGACATGGGTGTGTCATTCCCTGGTTTGGTCAGTCAAATTTGTGACCCAGGTGTGCGTCATTTAACAAAGTTTGTCGGTCAAATTTGTGACCGAGGTGTGCATCATAATCCTGTCCATGTCAGTAAAAAAATGACTTAGGGTAAGTCATGGTACATCATTTGGCTATGGAAAACGGTGATAAATTGCACGTATAATTTGACTCTAGTGTGAGTCGATTCACCAAGGATGTCCGTCATTTTTGTGACTGAGGTGTGGGTCATTTTCAATGTTTTGTCAGTCAAAAAAGTGCCTGAGGGGTGCGTCAAAAACCACGTATGGTCGTCCAAAAAATTATCCTGACGCACCCATGTCCGGGGGTAGTAGGGTGGGACTTAACATTGACAAGTGCATAACTGACGCACACCAAGCATAGGTACACACATACAACTGACGCACACCAAGCATAGGTACATGTACACACATACAATAGAAAAATCAATGAACATTTCAGTACAACTTGCAAGTTTGTACCTTAAATATGATGAAAATGAGAATTTATAAAACTTAAGGCTTAAACTTAAGTAAAATAACTTAGCTTTTTAAGGATGCTGAAAAAAAAATCGAGGTTCGACTGGAATATCACGAGTTTGGTATCAGATTAAACGGTTAATCACAAGCTTTCTCCTCGCACTAATATGTTATAAAGTTGAGCGAATGGCAGTCAGCGATACCCAATCAGAAGGGCCCTTTTGGACAAATGAGGCCGAGCCCCGTCGATCGTAAAGCGCATGCGCGGGATGGGAGCCGATGGGAGCTAAAGACAGTTCCAAGTGCGGCAGCCATCATTAAAAGTTTTAAACAGCTCTGCATATGGACAGTTTCTTACATTAAATTCAAGGGATAAATGGGCACGACAGCATATTTGGGTCCACCATATGCAACTCAAGTCTTGACCAAAACAAAAACAAACGAAACCCACACACGACTTACGATTTGTAAACAATTCACCCCAAGGCCCAAATTTCAAAACTCTGTCAAATTTTAAGATTATTGGACATGATTTAGACACTTGCTTGGAAAATTATGGTTAACACTGTTCTTATCTTTCATCTCAAAGTTCCATTGAGAGCTGGATATTGCTGGATTAGAAATAGAGTCTTAGCTCTGCCTAAGTTGACTCGGGGGTGGGCATGAGGATTGCTATTGCAACTTGCACTATTTTTGCACAAACACTAAAGTAACCTCTAACATGCTTTTTCATGCATGGGACTACCATTAGTACTATTTTACACGCATTTACCACTTGCTCGACGTCACCACCATTTCCCTTATCTTGATCATGATTCCCTATGGAAGCCATCACGTCGTTGCAATTCCTTCATTGATTATCACCATATCATGATTAAACTCAATATGGACAGGCATCAGCGTTCGTTAAAGTTCTTCTTACACCTCGGCGAAGTGAGCTCGATGGCGACGTCGATCCAGGGTTTACAAACTATGAGAATGATGACGTCATGACGATATCGCTAAATCAAACCTCAAAATATGCATGCATGCGCATTAATTATGTTTAATTGGTTTATTGAACAGTAGAAAGACAAACAAAGACAAAGATGTACAAGTTAAGGGCGTTATGATGGGGGTTGTGTGTCCAGATAGATCTAAATAAAGTTATCACTTTTGCCTTTGGATCGAATGTATGCTCATTTACTAGCACTACAACCATCTCCCCGCTACAACCATGCGCATGCTGCATGCATGTATACATATATTCAATTCAAGACTTTATTCCAGACTCAGCTGCAAGAGCAGATCGAGGTCCATAATAAGCCATATAACATATTTTACCTGTAGATATAAACAATGAACAAGAATAAGAGGGGAAAATATTTTTAAAACTGGCATATTTACGTGTAGATATAATTAAACAATGAACAAAAAGAGGGGAACACATGCATACAGATAATGAGAATTAAACAAAATTAAACAACCGGCTGCCGACTGTGACAACAAGCCCCAAGCCAGGGGTCTCATTTTTCATGTAGAAATACCGTAAGCATGCGTGATCACAGGTTTTCAGACACCCACACCCCCTATATATTCTTCTGAAGCCAAAGTACACCCTAAATGAGGATTTCGCGTGTCCCCGGCCCCCCCCCCCCGAATTCACACCCTATGAACGCGTATGTCACAAAGGTGTACCCCTATACAAGTATTGTAAAATTGTTACCCCTTGAGCATTTTGAAGTGCGATAGGGATTTTATACCATTTAAAGTTGTTGACAATGTACAAACAAAATATCAAATTGCGCTTCAGATGGACCCCACTGGAAATAAGCTCTCGAGCTTTCGTGGGTTATCCTGTTCAAGCTGACTTATTTCTGATCTGTTATTATTGTATATGTTGGAAGCTTGTCGAATAAAAATCAATCAATCAATCAATCATGTAAAATTCATTTAGAAGCAATAACATCAACCCGCGTACACTTCCAAATTGCATTAGGAGTTACCTTGATTTAATGCACAGCCACCATATGTTCTTTCTATAGCTTCGGAAAAAAATGATTACATTTCGTCGTCGTCGTAAACCCCGGTCGTAAACAAGCAATTCACATGCTGGTACGCAAATTATAGGGGTTTCTTTATTATAATGTGTTTTTACATTAGCAAGCTGACGTTACCGAAAGTTATAGATAACCAGCTTCCCGACCAGCTTTAAATTCGGAGTCGGGATCTAGAAAATACACCTAAATGCGTACAGCAGGATTTTGAAAAACTACCCTTTTTCTTGAAAATTGAAGTTTTTAACCCCGGCACCGTGCGGACCGCGCCCATGCAATCTCATAAAAACACCCCTTTATACGCGTTTTCTTGGTCACGCATGCTTACAGTATTTATATTCGACTGAGACCCCTGGGCAACAAGCTACTGAACCAGGCGCCCGTTTCGTAAAACTTGTTATCTATAACAAATGCTAAATTTCTATGACAAATTTGCTCTCAGCCAATCAGATGCCATGATTTCAGTAGCTTATAACAGTAGCTTGTAACTTGTTATTGATATCAAGTTTTATGAAACAGGGCCCTGAACTTCCACAAATCTGAGAACCTTGTACTGCTTTGCAATGGGTTAACCAACATTTTTAACAATCATATTTTCTGAAGTGTCAGTCAATTCTCTGAATAAATTTGAAAATTAGATTTCTTACAACTATACTTGACATGCAGGTTACCAGGTAGGCCTATATTCACGTCTGCAAACATTTTACTTGCACTAGAGAGCCTAGGTATTCGTAAGAGCATCCTCATAGCATCGATCATTATAGGCTACCGTGAGCTTCTTTATAGGCCTACTGCTCTTTTTATACCTACTCCAAAGATGTGCAGTATATAGCGGTGTACAATAAGCTCGAGAGCACATATGAAACTTTCTGCACAATGTGTTACCCTGTGCATAAAGTTTACGACACTGTCTATAAATATCACACAGATCCTCAGTTAAATAATGACCTAGGTACTTATAGCCTCTTTACAAACGCATCAAGTTTAGCACCACACAAATAAAGATCTGGGGGGTGTTTCACAAAGATCCTAAGTCGAACTTAACTCTAAGTTGGACTTAAACATTATGGAGAGCCATTTGTAGCCTTAAAATAAGATATATTCAAAAGCGAAAATTCAAATATTTTAGACTTTTTATAAATTCCACAGCAAGAACATGAAATCTCCTTGATAATAGGAAATATGAATGATTTGAATCAACATTTTATGCCTTTTAAAGTAACTTTTACAAAATATTTTCATAGATGCTAATGGCTTTCCATAATTGTTAAGTCCAACTTAGAGATAAGTTCAACTTAGGATCTTTGTGAAACACCCCTAAATACCAACTTACAATGTTCTTTACAATTCACAATCATAACGTGAATCTTTTTCGCATTACATTTAACATCATTGTCTATACCAAACTGAGAACAAACATTTAGCAAGCTCTGTGAACCTGCAGTTGATGGACTAAAAATAACAAGATCATCATAAGCATACATTAAATGCCATTAACCTTGGTACTACCAACAAAACAGCCAGTATACCACAGTTATTCAATTTTACAGATAAATCATCCAAATACAAATTAAATAAGAATGGAGACAATATACCTCCTTGCCGAACACCATTACCAGCATGAAAGGTGCCAGAGAGGCAGTTACCCCCATCTCACCATCATAGTCTGGTGACCATACCAATATGTCAATATTCTAATCAAATACGGGGGAATGCCTCTGTTACTCATTTTCTTGAATAACAATCCATGAATCACTCTATCAAATGCTTTAGTTATGCTTTAGTTATCCTTTATGATGTTTTCTAACATTATAGTTGTGAAAGATTTATGGAAAAAATGAATTTTGACTTCTTCAAATACCGTTTAAATCAACTGTCCGGATACACAACATGTCAAACAAATTAAAACAAAAATACATGCGGGCCGGAAAAAATGTTTGAGACAGAAATTACGCCTCCCTTGTTATGGATAAAACGTATACGGCGCCATGCAATAAAGGCCTACCAACTATAGGCGAGTGTCCCCCCGCAAGCCTCAAACTTTTAAGGGCACTGCAACAGCTAGGGGCAATTAGCCCCCCCCCCCGTTCGAAATGGCATACCTTTATTTTCTTCTTCTTCTCCTCCTTATGGAATTCTTAATTCTTATTCTTCTTATTATTATTATTGTTATTATCATCATTATTGTTAATATTATTATTATTATTATTATTATCATTAATATTATTATTACAATTATTACTGTTATTACGATTATCGTTATTATTATTTTTCTTCTTCTTCCTCTAGAGAGTTTAATTAATATTTCTGGCCTCCTCAAAATGCATGCTCGCGCTCCTAATTAAGCCCCCCAAACCCCCTCCCCCTTGAAGCATTGACATGCAGCACTGAAACCAGTGCACACCTCAGCTCCTTGTGCAGCGTGGTTCGTGGAAATCCCGTAATATATCTCTACTACAGCTAGGTCCGCCTCTGATGTAGTTCATTCCCATGAGGGAAAAAATCTCAGTGAGAGAGAGAGAGAGAAAAGAGAGAGAGAGAAAAGAGAGAGAGAGAGAGTGTGCGTGTGGGAGGGGGGAAGTGGTGTGCGTGTGTGCGCGCACGCGCGCTCGTGTGTGTCCTTTCCATATTAATCGTGTTTGTCCAGCCGTGTGAAGTCAGTCGTGGCTATGCAGAACTGATTTACTCGATCGGTTTCTCCTTCTGCATGTTGGATGTCCACCTCGGTTGCTGGTGCACCGAGATCCGTGTATTTGCAGGCTCTTGCTCGGCTGTACTGACCCCTTTCTGGTTATGGGTAAGTGAATAAGCCATATGGTTGGACATACAGTTGGGTTTCTTTAAGCTAAAGCTTGTATAGTTTGGCGGTAAATCTGGAAAAAAAATTGCACTTTTGTCTAAAATCACCAACTTTGGCACATTTGTGCTCAAAATTTGGAAGAATGTAAAAAAAAAAAAATCATGATTTTTAATTCTTTTACCACTTTTGTTATAATTTGTATGATGAGTTTGAAGTAATAAACCTGTTTAATGTACATTTGAAATTTGGATAGGGCCCTTGGAGCCTCAAGCCATGTGAACCAACAAGCTTTGCTTTTTCTTGTGGGTTCCTTAACTTAACTTGGTCTTTGATTCACAAGTGAATAAAAACAAATCAGTTGATTGAATATATTTTATATACTTGAGTTTATCTAAAACACCTTTCTTCTTACTTAAAACAATAATAATTTCCTCTTCAGAGGTATTTATTCGGGTATAAAATATATTTAACAACAAATAATTCAAACAAAAATATACATTTACTTTACACCTCAAATCTTGAAATCTTTACAATCAGATAAAATCAAGGAGTATAATGTTGAAGGGCATTTGATATAACATCTGAAATGTTATCCAAACACAGTTTATTTTTAAAAACATGCCATATTGCAAGACTGTTGTACGTTTTTCCTTGAAAGTAGTTTAACATATACATTTTATATATCGCATATTGTGCATATGTAATAATTACATTTATATCTTTAGTGTTTGAACAATTAGAATCTGCACCAACAATCAGGTATTTTTCGTTTATTATCAGTGTTTCTTTGAAGTAATAACGAATTAATGCAACAACGCGTTTCCGAATAATACTACTTCGGGGCATTCTAAAAGAACGTGAACAAACGATTCAGTTACTTTGCAAAAAGCACATATAAGTTTTCATTTACAATTTTCCATTTACATGAATTTTATCTGAACGGTAAAATTCGATGAAGTGTTTTAAAATTTACTTGCTTCACTTTCTTGCTTTTTATTGTTTTAAACTTAAATTTCAATATCTCTTAATACCAGTCAAATCAATTGGAAGGTTAAATTTGTCTTCCCAGTGTGTTAATACAGCTAAATCACTTTTCCCAAGCTCACTCATTAAACTATAGAAATGTTTCGATTTCATTGTTGACAATCTAATGACATCACCTGTTTTAATTTCGCAGAAATCATTGTCATAATGTTGTATAGTACCTCTATCGTCATCTTCATGCTTGTTGACTTCATGAATTCGTTTTATCCAAACCTTAGTCGTCTTTTTGAGCTTCGTATACATAAAGTCAACCAATAAAAAATTCGAACCAAGTACATTACAAATATGATCTCGTGTCTTAAAATGTCGATTTTCTACAATATCATCAACTAGTACAATACCATTTTAAACCATTCTTTAATAAATAGGGTTTTACTATCAAAGTTTATGTTACTGTTGTACCATAACATCTCATTTCTAACATCTTCGACATGCAAAATGTCAATATATTTAAGTTCACTCCAGCATACGAGACAATTTAAATTGTGCTTTGAACATAAAATCAAAATATCTTTGCGAGAAAAATATCTTTTTCAATATTTTTTCAATCCAGAATTTAAACATGAATTTCCACGGTGTATCTTGGTTATTTTCAAAGAACTTTGATAACCATGCTTAATGCAGGGAATCGAACTTGGAATGCAAGTCTTTCATACCTAGGCCTGCATTTTCAGTTGTATTTATTAAGACTGATCTCTTTATCTTGTCTCTTTTTGAATTCCAAAGGAAATTATAAATCAATTTGTTCAAGTCAACAATTAATTTGTGAGGAATGGGTAATACTAAAACAACATACACAAATTGTGAAATTATAAGTGATTTAATTATAACAACTTTACCATAAATGGTTACATTTCTTATCTTCCAGATATTTAGGATTGAGTTTCACTGACCAGTTCAATCGATCACATTTTTAAAAATTTCTAGTTAGGTATATATACCTTAATATTTGAGTGGATTATAATTCCATCTTAATTCTTTTATAAATTCTATTTGTGTCGTTGTTATTGCATTTGTTTTCATAACATTTAAGCTTGTCCCAGCAAAATGTCCAAACCTTCTGACTTCTTCAAGTGAAATGTTAGCAGATTCAATGGAATTAAGAAAAAGGATATCAGCTAATTGTGATATTTAAAAAACTTTCGACATACCATTATTTGCAGAGACGACCGTGATACCATGTATTTCATTATTTTGCTTGATTTTTAAGGCCATTACTTCAACAACAAGGATGAATAGTAACGCAGAAAGCGTCTTTTACATAACACCTTCGCTAAGATCTTGTAGTCAGTGTTCAGTAATAATGATATTGGTCTCCAGTTGTCCAAACTCTGTTTATCCCCTTTCTTATATAACAAAGTTAGTATAGCTAATCTTTGGGATTCAGATACTTTCTCTTGTTTAAAACCCTCATTTATACACTCTATTAGCAGATATTTTACGTCGTCCCAAAAATATTTTTAAAATTCCACAGATAAACCATCACTGCCAGGTGACTTGCTGTTTTTCATGGATACAATAGCCTGCCGAAATTCTTCTGCAGTAACTAGTCCTTCACATGACATTATATTATAAACATATACTTAGTAAACAATCTGATAATGTGCAATGTGAAATATGAAAATAAGCCGTAACTGAAACGGGCACTGAGATGTGAATGTTCTCTCGATGTTGTGCCGCAACGAATAAAGGATTACAGTCCTGAAGTAGAGTCTCACTGAAAAATTGAGTAGGGTCTATTATTTAGCTGATGCCTCCTTGAGCCTTCATGTCCACCTTACATAATATCCATCGATAAGGTAGCCTGATGAGTATTGATTCTATTGTGAGGTGAATGTATCTTAATACGTCTAACTGTTGAGATTTGTTTACCTATCATCGTCATCGTATTGTAGGTAAGTTTTCGGTTCCCATAGTCCCATCAAGAAATACCCCTAGTCTCTCGGAGAGTTTAGGGGAATTTCAGATAATGACTTTTCCATATGGGGCGCTTGATTGAAAATGCAGTGCATTACATAAGGCCTGTTGGTAAAATAAAAATGAAGGCCAATCCTGGTGTTTGACAACGCACGTTGTTGGGTAAATACCCGAGTGGTGTCGAATTCTCCATGGAGAGCCCACCACTATGCCTCTTTAACTTAATCGTTATTCCTCCTCTGTATTCCTTCTCCCCCGATCCCTTCCCACGTCCCTCATCCCCACTTTATAATGTATGAACCAGTGGAAGATGATTTTGTTTTTCAATCTCAATGTTGATTAAAAAATATACTTTACTATATTATCTCCCTCTCTTCCTTATCATTCTCCTTTCTCCCCTATATATACCCTTTTTCCTAATGTACGCACATCAGTCGCATAGACTATCACGGTAAGTTGTTGAACAAAGCCAGGCTTTAGAACTAGAGTAAACTGTTTAAAACAAACCCTCACTTCCAAGATCAACAAGAGCAAACAAACGTTCTTTTATGTGACAGCCTGTGTAAATGGTACTCGAAGAGAAAGTTCCTTTCTTCGCTTGTTTGACAGGCCTTTATATCTCCTTCCAATATAACTGATGGACCCATCCCCTCACAATTAGTCCCTTCTATTAAAAGTTCCTCGTTTGTCTTTGAACAAGAATGTGGTTGACTACTTGTTCATAGTAAATCTTTTCGTTTTAATTACTGCTTTAAAACGTTTTTGAAAGATTTCGTCTCAATAATTTTCTTTGCTGTTTAAGTGAATGCATTTCGCAAATGCACACTGTGTAAAAATTACAGGCATTAAATGCCGAATAATTGTGATTGTTTTTATAAATTCCCAAGTCATTTTGGATATATGAATATAATTATATCTTGTCGATTTCGGGTAATAATTGAATCACTGGTATATTAGGTGTTATCTGAATTCATTGGGCTTTTTAGAGTATTGGTATCCATCCCACTGGCGATGTAAAATTATATTTCTTCATGTTATTTTCATGAAATATATACGAATTGAATAATTGGTATCATTATTCGTAGGACTGGGGCTTAAGCATCGACTATTCGCTTCATTGCAATCCTGTCACATCACGGTCGCTGACTAATGTCCCAAAGAATTCCATCAATACCACTGGAGAACATTAGTAAATTCGCAAAAAATATCCATGCAGAACCAAGACAAGTGCTGGTATAGGCACAGGCCTTGCCAATCCAATGCTGTCAGGCTTTACGAAAAATAACGTACATTTTCACAAAGGGGGCTCGATTGCTGGATAGTTGATGATCTAACTGGCAAAACTTGAAGAAGAAAAAAAAGATTTCACCAAGGGTAGAAAAAAATCCTTCTTGTTCTGCAGAGTTAAATATATGGTATCGATCGAAGTGGAAAGAGTGGGAAGAATATCGATTGCAAGTATTCTTTGTAATGAGATTACCAGAGATTGAGAAAAGCTTTAAACGCCAAAGAATTCATCATTACATCATACGGATATTTCTGTATTGTTTAGTTACTATTTGGAGTTTATATACCAGGTTGGGGAAAAAAAGTTCTATATGGAGGTTAATAGTTATAATATACACCTGAATGTCTCTTTTTCTGAGCGTTTCAAGAATATTATATTGTTTTTAATGGTTGTTTAGGCAATTAATGTAATTTAGCGGTAAGCAGCGATATCTTTAAAAAAAATTATTCGTTGTTGTTGTCGGGGGTTTTTTTTGGGTCTCCATTTGGGATGCAACTCCAAGAAGGGCACTTTTCCAATCGTGGAGAACATGAATCGAAAGTGGGATTTTCCTGAACTCTCCTCTATGGCAACTTACTTAATAACATTATTCGTACCATCTCCACTGATACGATAATCATTTTACAGCATGCCCTTGCGCAACTATACTATGAATCATTAGAAACTTTTACACGATAATCAAACATTCTTTTATTTTTATAGGTGGAGAAGTTTCACGAAGAGAGATGGGGATAATGTTCATCGTGTTTGGATTCTTGGCTGTCTCTGTTCTGCCGTATACATCTGCAGAAAATACATGTAAGATAATTCTTATACTAGTATTATTCCACTTCAACTGACCAAGGAAAATGATTTGCTAAATAGCTGAATGAATAAGTATTTCGTCGTCAAAATGTTTCTTAATTGCACACATTATATTTTACTTCCAAAATATCATGTAGCTGAAACTTGATAGAGGACAAATTGCAACAAGGAATTCAAAATAGATGACAATCTTACATAAAAATTCATAAATATTGCTGATTTGAAGTTATTAATGCGTACTTCTTATAAATGATTAATATCATAACACATTAAGACGTGCTCTTTGCTATTGTGGATTTGGTATACATTGAACTTAATAATTTCTATGTAAATGGTCATTGTTTATGAACAAAATAGCATATTTCATATACATTTGAACACATGATTATACTCCCTGGGGATCATTCCGGCCAGGCGACATTTTACAGACACAATGCAAAAACTACAATGGGTATCTTATATACTTGAAGGCTACACATTTGGCCTGTCGGCTAAAACAAGAGTAGTACTTAGCGATGGTTCGGTGGTAGAGCAGTGGTCTCGTCACCTGGAGGTCACGGTTTCGAAACCAAGTCGATGCTTGTGCTCTTCGGTAAGGTATTAATCCTCATTAGCAAGTGCCTCGGAGAGGACTTAAAGTCGTCGTTCCCCTGGTTGCTTATTTACAAGCATACACATACTTTCTTAGCAGTCAGGTAAAACAAAAAATTGGAAGTTATTCAGGTAGAAAATATTATTTATACCCCGTCCTTTATTTCGGTAGACTTTTTTATTTGTGATTATTTTGTACATGGATGAGGATATGAAACGACATTTAAAGCCCGTCTGCACTAGTTTGACCAGGAGGGATTAGACCACCCACGTGGTCACTGACAGGTGGTTATCTTATCAACTCAGCTCTCAATTAACATAAGAAAAAGAGGATCATGGGGGACCAACAGGCACCGCTTAGGCATTGTTTTCTATATAGAGGGAGCAGCATGTAGCTACAAGTAGTGCAGTGGGGCTTTAATACAAATATTATTACAATTTTTGTTGTGGGGGAGGAATTCGATTGAATCTAGTCATTCCTTAGTTTCCTGTTCTTTATGCATGATAAAATTTTGCCTAAATTGGGGATTGCAAAAAAATATTAGGCGTTTCACGTAAGTTACAGAGCTACAGAAACTTTTTTCGTAACTGTAGGTAAACCTGGAACTGGGAGGGCTTTTCATGCTTCTTGAATCTGCCAATTAGGTCCGCCCTCTTTAAATACGTTTTTAGAGATTTCTCTCCCCGTTTCATTTCCTTTAAATATGCTTTTATCCAATCCATACAAAATAGATTTGACTTCCTTACTGCTCTCAGATAACATTGAATTCTTGTTGAATCTGTGAATGTGGTCGCCCTCCTTCAAAATGTTTGGAGATGTCTCTCCCCGTTCTCTTTTCCTTTAATTATGCTTTTATGTAGTCCAAACAAAATCAGTTTTCCTTCCTTGCTGCTCCCAGATAACAATGAATGTCGGTTCGAGAACCCCTGCTACAATGGAGGAACTTGCTACAATGAATTCGGAAATTTCTCTTGCGAGTGCCCCGAAGTTTATACGAGCAGGGGCGTCGCTAGAGGGGGGGTGCGACACCCCCCTTTCAGGATATTGTCGGTAAAATTGCGCTGCCGTCGGGAAAAATGAGAAAAGGGGAAGGGAAAAAAAGAGAGGGAAAGAAAAAGAAAAGAAAAAAAAAAGAAAAAGAAAAGAAAGAAAAAAAAAGGAAAGAGAAGAGAAGAAAGAAAGAGAAAATAGAAAAAGAGAAAGGAGAAGAAGAAAAGGAAAAGAAAAGAAAGGAAAAGAAGAAAAAGAAAGGAAAGAAAGAAAAAGGGGAAAAAGAGAAAATGAAACAAAAGAAACGGGGAATGAAAGGAGAGGAGGGGTGGGAGTAAGAAAGAGAGAGAGCGAGAAGGGAAGGAGGGGGGGGGTTGTTGGGTGGAGTAATCTCGTCGAGGGAGCAAGAAAGATACGCATAGATATGTTGCTGTGTCGGGTCAGCTGTGTCGGTTTTCTCGCTCTATCCTCGTGTACTATATATCAATGCAGAAGTTTGAACTCGGTGCATGAGATATATAATGTCGGTCGGCCGGCGAAAGAAAAGAAAGAAAAGGGAAAAAAAAAAAAAAAAAAAAAAAAAAAAGATAAAATGAAACAAAGAAACGGGGAGGATGAAAGAAAGGAGAGAGAGAAGAGAGGGGTGGGGTAAGAGCATGATAGAGGAGGGGTGGGAGTAAGAAAGAGAGAGAGAGAGGGTGAGGGGTTAATTGTTGGATGGAGTCATCTCGTCGAGGGAGCAAGAAAGTTACGGATAGATATGTTGCTGTGTCGGGTCAGCTGTGTCGCTTTTCTCGCTCGATTGTCGTGTACTATATCAATGCAGAAGTTTGAACCCGGTCAGATGTATAATGTCGGTCGGCCGGCGAATTTTTTTTTCATACGAACTGTGACTTTTTATCCGGTGTGACGACTTCGATCGAGAGAGGCTAAAACTATAATACTTGTATTTTCTCGAAGTTTCACCAGCAATCATTACAAATCATTGTCAATTGTCATAGTCAACCTAACTATAACATCAGCAAAAGAAAAAAAGGAGTCCAAAATAGCAGCACTGAGCTTCGAACCCTGGACGTTTGTGGTCATGCGCAGTGCTCTTATCGATTACGCCCATAGAGCTATAATTATATGATTACGCCACACCAACCAGTTGAAAATATTAATGCACATTAATTTATATAGCTACGATGCTGACTAGTCTTGACGAAATTAACCGTATATTTATGAGGTCGAGGAAATAGGGGAAAAAAGGCCCCCGGCCCCCAGCCCCGTGTTTATAGGATTAAATTTGTAGACATTGGCACAAATTTGTCGGCAATTGGTGGCTAGTTTTGTCGGGGGGGAGGTGTAGAGGCCACCGGCCTCTACACCTCCCCCACTGAAAAAGGTCTAGCGACGCCCCTGTATACGGGATTGCTGTGTGAGACTAACGTTGGTAATTAAGTTTAAATGTTAGTATATATTCCTGGTGGCCGTACACTATTGCTAACGTAAGATGGAAATAAGTATGATTGTACGTAGGTAATATCAGACATATAATTTTGCAACGGTCTCATACTTTTGTAGGGTTCAAAGCGATCTAATCAAACTCGTTCAAGTTCTGAAGTACATTACACTTCATTTCCTAGAGATGGAATGGGTGCGCTGCGGCTAGAGTAGAGAGTCCATAAAATGGCATTTTCAATTCCTTGCTGTCTTGTCTTCATAGGATGTATCGGGGTGTAGAGGTTCATTCATTTAACTCTTTTGGATTGAGGGTTCAAACCTCAGCCCGAGTTAATCCACATTTGCCAATCTCCGCCCAGGTGTAAACGGGTGTCTGTCAATTCTATATATCTATCAAGGTATCTTCTCTCAGCTTGGAGGCTGATCGCAACATTTTTCCACACATCTCTGTTTTCTGCTTGGTATACTCTCGCATTGTCATTCCACTCCATGTCGTAATGTTCCCCTTCTAGTTAGTTATTGTTTTCCTTAATAGTCTGGTACCTTCTACTTTTCCTTCCAAAAAAATCTTTCACGATTCTGGCAATTGCTGGGATTAAGAATAATTGCAGGGCTCTCAGGAAGAACACCGTTAATGCCTTGGCTTCCTTTGTTTGTAGATATTATTACTATTTTGTTTTTAATCACTCTTATTATCATTTCATTATTATTTTATTATTTTCATTGTTATTATTTTTTTTACTATTATTATTATTATTATTAATATTATTAGGCTATTATTATTATTATTATTATGAATTGATTGCACAGATACCAGCATCACTGAGATAGAACTTGAATGGAACAAAACCACCGTCATATCTTCACCCGGCTATCCATCCTACTACGACTCGAACCTCGACCTTACTTGGGTACTCACGGCTCCAGAGGGTCACATCCTCCAGATACAGATCCTAGACCTGGCCCTAGAGACGGACTACGACTACTTGTACATTGGTAATGGGCCTGGTCCCAATGAACCTGGCTCTTGGGAGCTTCAGATACTGACTGGGTATAACTATTCCAGTGAACCCGCTGCACCCGGTCACTCTTTGTGGGTCAGGTTCACCACGGATGTCTCAAGGGGTGATATTGGCTTCAGTCTTCGTGTCACAGCTATACTAAACCCTGGTAAGATAATATTAGCCTAGGTTCTGCTTCTTAAGAGGTGTCGTGGTCTTGTGGATACGTCACTGGACTGTGAATCACATGGTTTGCGTTTCGAGTCCCGCCGAGGCACTAATGTCCTTTGGCAAGACATTAATCTACATTTATTACTATACTTCCAGGTATAGTAAATGGCAATCTGGTAGGAATTTATTCCTTGAATGCTTTTAACGCCTTAGGGCAACTGGGCTAACGCTAGGGTAATAATATTACCTTGTAGGCGCCTTGAGCCTCCTCTAGGATGAATGTGTGTGCAATATAAATGTAGCTATTATTCTTCTTATTATTTTTTAGTTAAGTTTCTTATTAACAGCCAATAGGCCACACGGGGCACGCAAGACGATTTAATTCGGCTCATCATTTTAAACAGTCAACAACAACAAATCTCCACTGCTGTAAGTGGATACGTAATACCATATCACTGATTATTAACGCATCACAATTTTACCTCCCTCACTCACAAATAGTCAATCATATGATATTTTACCTGTATGCTTTGAAGAAAAAATTATCAAAAATGAAAGTAAGGATATAAAGTATCCTTCAATTTCGTATGAAGCGGGAGGGGAAATATTCCACTAACCCTAGATTGGTTTTTGGTGAAGTGTAATACGCAGAGGCCTGTAAACGTAATTTCAGAAATATTCCTTTCCCGCCTGATAAATAAGTTGAGAACCATTGACCTAGATACTGCGCTGACAGAGGTTGTTAAAGATAGGTAGGCCTTCGGTAATTTTTTTTGCCAGTTATGCTTAAACGGATATTCCTAAGACATCTGACGAAAACTGCATGTTGTATAAAAGTGAGGTCGTGCCTCATAATATTTGAGTTCTTGTCCAGAGTGATTATTTCCATTTTACTCAAAATATTCCATTAGGGCCCCGTCTTATAAAGAGTTGGGATTGATCCGAATCAATCGCAAGTCCTCCAATCAATCGCAAGTTTGCATTCTCCTATCTCTTCTTGCGATTGATATCAATCGCATCTAAGTTGCGATTAATATCAACTCTTTATAAGACGGTCCCAGACCTTACATTGTTATTCAACATCTATCAGTTAAAGTACACGATAACAAATTGTTTACTAGAATTGAGATTATCTATAATTCGATGCTTCAAATACTTAATGACAGAATGCAGCAGCGGTCAAATGCAATGTTCTAGTGGACTGTGTATCAGCGAATCAGCAAGGTGTGACGGAAATAACGACTGTCTCGATTTCTCAGATGAGGAATACTGTCGTAAGTTTTGATTTAACGTTTACATTCGCTTCTCAATTAATTCCTATCGTTATAGTTACATAAAATTTACATTTCCTTAAATTTTATTGCACACCTATCTATGAATTTCTATTTTATCTCTATATATTCAGGGAGTTTCTATACTTCTGGATTTTTACTTTAAAGAGAGGGGTTTTTTTTGTCCCCTGACTTTTTGTTTGCCAGTTCCCCAAACACATTAAGCCTTTCATGACCTTCAGCAGTCGAATAATGTTGATGTCTCTTTTTTGCTGTTAATGTGTCTATATGTTGTCTGCTTTCCTGATTTTTCTGACATGTTATCGCTGTTTTCGACCTTCTTTGATCGATTTTTCTCCTACCCAGCGTACTGCGAACAAGTTCAATTTGAAATATGTAGACAGAACCTGGCCTACAATTTGACTTTTTTCCCGAATCGGAACGCAGAGACAGCAGACGCTGCAGCGGGAAGCTGTACAGACATGGTAAGCAGCGGAATGTCTTTTTAATTGCTTTATAAAGGAATGTTGAGTTGATTCTTTATTACTGATGGGTTTGTCCAGATTATTGGTGGTTTTCATAGGTATTGCCAGGAACGATTAATCAATTAGTTTAAATTCAGTAGAATATTGCCTTACTACGATTATTGACCTGTAAATCAACCAATGAATTTGGTATTTGTTTATACGCATTCAATAATTTTGTTTTTTGTATAAATGATTCTTTTCGAGGGGATATGCATGGTAGCAAGGACAATCACACAGAAGGATGTATATTTCAGAGACGTAACGACTGAAAATATGTTGGATATCTTTTTTTAATGTAATATTTATTGTTGTCTGAAAATACATAATTTATGTTATATTTGTCGGCACGTGGTCCCCCCCCCCTACCACTTGCAAGAGCTGCTGGCTTCACCGATGATGTTGATGTACCATACACATCTACGTTGCAATTGCCTTTGAGAATCCTGACGTGAAATCCTCAAAGTTTATACTTTCTAATGACCTACCATAGGCAGCTACTATATCATCGTGCCATGATCACCTGTTCCCTTTCATGTGCTCTGTTTACTATCCGGAATGCACGCATAACGGCCCCACCCATCGGGTGTGCTTCTCCGACTGTTTGGCAGTCACTGATGCCTGCAAGGCATCCTTTGAGCAACTCCTCAACCGTCCTTGGCCCGTCAACTGCTCCATGTTGACCGATGAACAGGAGGAAAATGGGAGCTGTTTTGGCCCTTCGGGAAGTAAAGACCGTGCAGACATATTCATGTTAATGATATCGAGTTAAGAATATGCTTGGACTTAGCAAGATCCACTAAGTTTTTATAAATGATAGTTCATGAAGCCGAAGAAAAGATGTCAGCAATTTCTATTGATTTCATCACATGTGGCAGTGGCGTACTGCTAATGAGATGGGGATGGCGGCACTGATCTTACTGCCAAGTGTGTTTTAGAGAAACATGAAAATCAGCAACCAAATGGGAGGTAGATTGGAGGGTATTCAAAGGTGGTCTATCATCTTCTTTGGGCATCCTTTTCCCTCCTCTTTTCATTTTCTTTTCGATTTATGCTTTGTTTTGTTTCATTTGCTTTGGGGGGGATGCGAAGGGTTGCTATTCAAATTGGGTGGATGTCCCTTCCCTTCCGTCGTTGTGCCACTGACTTGCGACTTTATCCCTCCCCTAGATCTTTTCGATACCAACATATGCGGGACACGCCCTGCATACGCCCCAGACCAATCCATTGTTGGTGGTGGTATCAACGCACGTCCAGGGGAATTCCCTTGGATTGGTTCACTCCGCATCGAAGGATTGGATTTTGGAGGACATTGGTGTGGGTCTACCCTGATCAACTCTCAATGGGTTCTTACCGCCGCTCACTGCGTGTTAGTATGGTGCCACTAATCAGACTCGTTTGCTCTGTGGAAATGAAAGCGAATTTACACCTTACCTTCACAGGGATATTTACTTAGTCCAATTTATATAGAAGCGAACGTGTTTACCTCTAGAATGCATGTACTATAACTAAACAAATTATGCACTGAGTTTTCGTCTAAATAATCATATTCATGAAAATATATATATATAAACTATCACTAGTTGTCAATATCTGTACACCAAATTATATATCCGTTCTTTTGAACAGACCAACCCGATCACAATATCATGTAAAAGGCATTAAGCAATATTTTATTGAATTTTAGGCTTTATTAAAAGCAATTGTATGTATGTATGAAATAAATAGAACAAGTCAACGCGAAGCATAGCATATCCCCTCGCAGGGTATAAATGGCCTATATACGTCAGAACAAGTTACCTCCATTAGACTATACTATTATATTACTAGGCAAGAAAGTTAACCACATTTTCGCATATATAATTAGTTATTTTTGCATATTTAATGAGGCTTGACTTTTCACCTTTGGCCTACATACTCTGAAATCGAACTTAGGCTGTATTTTGATACCACGTAGGCCCTACCTTCATATAGCTCTGCTTTTTAGTCGGCCCTCCTTCCCTTTCAATTTCATGGTTTTTTTTTTAAATGTATTGTATTGTGCAAATTGATCTAAATGTATATATTAATATGTGAATTTGTAAAAATATACCATCAATGAAAATATGAAAAAAGGAAAAATAAATGAATTGAATATGAATTGAATGGAATATCAAATTTGATTAAAATCCGTCAAACATTACTAAAGTTATCGAACAGAAACCAGATTCGCATATTTAATGAGCTATGATCTTTGACCTACATACTCTGAAATCAAACTTAGGCTGTATTTTGGTACCATGTACCTTCATATCAAATTTGATTAAAATCCTTCAAACATTACTAAAGTTATCAAACGGAAACCAGATTCGCATATTCGATGAGCTATGACCTTTGACCTACATACTCCGAAATCAAACTTAGGCTGTGTTTTGATACCATGTACCTTCATATCAAATTTCATTAAAATCCGTCAAACATTACTAAAGTTATCGAACGGAAACCAGATTCGCATATTTAATGAGCTATGACCTTTGACCTAAATACTCCGAAATCGAACTTAAGCTGTGTTTTGATACCATGCACCTTCATATCAAATCTCATTAAAATCCGTCAAACATTACTATAGTTATCGAACGGAAACCAGATTCGCATATTCAATGAGCTATGACCTTTGACCTACTTACTCCGAAATCGAACTTAGGCTGTGTTTTGGTACCATGTAACTTCATATCAAATTTCATTAAAATCTGTCAAACATTACTAAAGTTATCGAACGAAAACCAGATTCGCATATTAAATGAGCTATGACCTTTGACCTACATTCTCCGAAATCGAACTTAGGCTGTATTTTGATGCCATCTACCTTCATATTAAATTTCATTAAAATCCGTCAAACATTACTAAATTAAAGTTATCGATCGGAAACCAGATTTGTTACGGAAGGACGGAAGGACGTACTGCAGCGTTACTATATCTCCTCCGACTTCGTCGACGAGGGGATAATAAATAACTGTCAGATGACGGGATTTCATTTCAGTGTCGTTACAGAATTATGTTTTATTTAAAGATTTACATTTACATGACCGTATATACGTCCGATGTATTAGGAACTAGTTAATTCATGAAACCCCTGTGAGACATAGCAGATACAACGTTTGTAATTAAATCATGATATATATGTATGAAACTACAGTTAATATATTATATATATCATGCTCAAATAAATGCAGCTCCATTGAGATGTCCTTTTGATATACATGACTATATTTCTTCCTTGTAAAAATCACTGATTTTACATCCACTATCATTTATAGTGATTACTACGTCGATCGTGTGGTTTTTGGGAACGCACATTTGACGGATGACTCCGACAACGAGGTAGCGGTTAAGGTGGCTGATATTTTCGTCCATCCCGAGTACGACACCTATCTCCTCCTCAACGACATCGCTCTGATACGACTTGCTGAACCGGTGACATTCAGTGACTACGTCAGACCCGCGTGTGTGTCTGAATCCTCGGATGAACTCAAGGACTATCGTCGCTGCCTCATCGCTGGATGGGGAACTACACGGGAAGACCCACGTATGTACTGTTTTACTTATATTTGATAATGATAATAATAATTAGATTAATTTATATAGCGCAGCCACTCTACTGCTCTGTAATGAAAATAAATCTCCTAACAGTGCTACTATACAGACAAACAATAATGAATAAACATTTTAATCCTGAAAACAAGTGCATCTTCAACAAAGCTTTAAAGACAGCAACAGATGAGGCTTTGATAATGATAATAATAATGATAATGATAGAAAATTTTCCCTTTTTGTAAAGCGAATTTCTCAAATGAAACGAAGTGTGTGTGTGCGTGTGTGTGTCCTTAAATGCAATACGATTTCTTCAGTTTTATACGGGTGCCGGTATCACCTTACAATGCATGTCAAAGTGATTACTCCATTACAACAGTACCCATTCACTAAAAGAGAGAAGCAACTGAAAATAAAATACTTCGTCTAAGGATATGTGCAGCGGGAAGAGATTCAAACTGTTAACTGTCTTAAACATGATGTGTATGTTGTTTTGTTTTAAACTGGTTTCCTGTATGCAAGTTAATTCTGATATGTTTAATTATTTTGATCTTCTTTGCCTTCATATTTATCCATTCTTGTGAAAATAATGCTCGTGGAGGGCTTGCCTAATACAAGGACCTAGGACTTTTCTTTAAGTTTTCCCCATATTCATTTCTTTTCATTCTTTTTAAGTCAAAGGTATTTATTCATATCATTACCCAGGTTAAATTATGATGTATTATATGTATTTATTTGTAAATATATATTTTATTTTTATTTACAATGAATGAAACAATTGAATTGAATTGAATTGAATTGAAATTGAATCAACAACACTACGGTGCTTCACTATTTAGTTGCTGATATAGGTTGCTCCATTCCTACAGGGGTTAGCCAATCAATTCTCTAGGTTATCTGATTGAAAGGAATGTGATATCCACAAGGCCTCTTTCAAACAGGGAAGCTTTGAACATGCCCTTCAGTAGTTCTTCTTCACGTAGATCTGAAAATTCATAACCAATATGATTCATCCACCTAACTTGATACCCCTATTCACCCAATTATCAGTAATTAATGTATTTATTGGATGGTTTAAAAATTAATAATCATGCTAAATAGCAGTGCTGAAACTACTCTACCTTTCCATAACTCTTTAAATGGTTTCAAACGTATGATGATAATTTGACTTGAAATTCGTTTGCTTACAGAAGATGTAAACGATGATTTACTTTAATCTTTCACAGCGGTGACAGTGAGCTTGAAAAAAGTAGTGGTGACCCTTCTTGATCAAGACTGGTGCAATTCTGAAATTTCCTACAACGGGACTCTGACAGAAGAAATGATATGTGCTGGATATGAGCCAGGTGGAATTGATACTTGTCAGGTAACTGGTATCTATGGCGTAGCCTGAGTTTTAGCCATGCCGGGGGGGGGGAACAGGTGTCACGGGGGCGGCCGTATCGGACACAATAGACAACTGTTATGAGGTTTGAATTGAAGAGAATGCTACTACTACTACTACTATTACTACTACTACTACTACTACTACTTCTACTACTACTACTACTACTACTACCACTACCACAGTACCCCTACTACTACTACTACTACTACTACTACTACTACTACTACTGCTTCTACAACAACTACTACTACTACTACTACTACTACTAATACTGCTACTACTAAAATGAATATAATGAAAAATCTAGATTTATACATGTTTGTTTGTTTGTTTGTTTGTTTTATTTCCGTATAAAAAATCAACATGCATTCAGTAAAACAATAACGAATAGAATTATGAATTACAAGATAAAATAAACGGCTGGATAGCCCATATTCAGCGGCATCGTTACGATGCCGCTGGTCTTCCATGGGGACCAGAATTGGTACATTAAAACAATACAATAAACATAAACAAACGACAAAGAAAAGTGCTTAAGACGAAATACCGTGTCTAAGCGCTTTAAAGATATTATTATCCCGGACACCGGATTCATTCATACGCAAAATGTGCAGCATCTCCACTCTCTGGGGAGTATTCCTACCACATGGTCACCGTGAGGGCATAAAGCAATAACTATCACACAGGCTTCGTGCTCCTACAGTGTCCACATTCAATCCTGTGTATGGAGTGGCAAATGTATAGATTAAGGCCTTGTCAAAGGACATCAGTGCCGTGCCGGGAGTCAAACCCATGGCCTTCGAATTTCCAGTATAGTGCTCAAACCTCTCTACAACGACAGCATGGAATGAGAGAAGGTCATAGGATTGAGTCATTACCTTTTACCCAAGTTGCTTTTCTGCCCTCCCATCATATTTTATTTTCATTAGACCGATTATTTCGGCTGTACTCCCGTTTCCCTCATAACTGTGACACTGACTGCAGTGGTATTTTTTTTTTTACTCAGTAATTTTCAATTTTATATCCTTTTTGTCTTTGTTTCAGAATTTGGGCACACTTACATACCCCTTTAATATATCAAACTTCCAGGTTCCAAATACATGTACTTTTTCGAAAGCTACACATGTGTGTGGTCCTACGTAGCATATTTTTTAGTTTGCAAATCATCCAATTCAATTTTATTATCTCGTGTTTATTATTACAAAAAATCAGGGAGACAGCGGTGGGCCTTTGACCTGTGAGGGTGATGATGGTCGATGGCATCTGGTCGGAACAACAAGCTTTGGAGGAGGATGCGCGAAACTACGCTTGCCCGGCGTCTACACCCGAATCTCACAGTTCCAGTCATTTATTACAGCTGTGGTTTCAGGAGGTGAGTACACCTGTGCAGGAAAAATATGATCGGAAGACTTTCACCAACACAGAGGCGGCGCTCCCGGGGGGGGGGGGGCACAGTGCCCTCCCACTTTTTCAAGTACCCCAAAAGTGCCCCTTTAACTTTGTAAAAGTGCCCCTTTTACTTTGACAAGTGCCTCTATTAATTTTTTTAAGTGCCCCTTCCCCTTTGCACCTCTGATAAGTGCCCCTTTTATTTTGACACTTACCCCTTTTCCTTCAACAAGTTCCCATTTTCCTTTGCAATAAGTGTCCATTTTCCATTCTCATAAGTGCCATTTTTAATCTCTAGTATGTGCCCCTTTTCAGGTACGAGAAGCGCCCTTTTTCACTTTTGATAAGCGCCTCCTTCACCTCTGATAACTGTCCTATTCAAATCTGAGAGGTGCCCCTTTTGTTTTCACAAGTGCCCCCTTTCCTTTGTAAGAAGTGCCCCTTCCCCTTTTAATAACTACCCCTTTTTAACTCGGATAAACGCACCTTATATTTTCACATGTGCCCTCTTGCCTTTCTAATAAGTGCCCCTTTTCCTTATGATAAGTACCCCCATTAAAAAAGAGCCCCTTCTCATAAATGCCCCTTTTTCCCTATGAAAATAGTTCCTTTTCATTCTCATAAGTGCCCCTTTTCATCTCTTGTAAATGAGCCTATTCAATTCTGAGAGATACTCGTTTTACTTTGACAAGTGCCCCTTCCCCTCCTGATAAGTGCTCTTTTCATCTCTAATAAATGCCACTTTTATTTTGACACGTCCCCTTTTCCTTCCTAATAAAAGCTCTTTTTCCTTCTTATAAGTGCCCCTTCCTTCTTATGATTACCTCTTTTCATCTCTGATAAGTGCCCCGTTTATTTTAGCATGTGCCTCTTTTTCTTTTTAATAAGAGCCACTTCCCTTTTAATAAAAGCCCCCTTTCACCTCCGATAAATGCCCCTATTAAAATCTGATCGGTGCCCCTTTTTCAACAAATGCACATTTCCCTTTATTATTAGTGCCCATTTTCATTCTCATTAGTGCTTCTTTTCATATATGGTCAGTGCCCCTTTTCAGATGCGATAAGTGCCCCTTTTCACCTCTGATAATTACCATTTTAACAATGATACGTGCCCCTTTTTCATTCTAATAAGGAACATATCCCTTTTTCATAAATGCCCCTTTTCACTTCTTATAAAAGCCCCTATCAAAATCTGATGGGTGCCTCTTTTCCGTCGACAAATGCCCATTTCCCATTCTTATAAGTGCCTCTTTGTTTAGGTGTAAGAAGTGCTCCATTTTCACCTCTGGTAATTAGCCTGTGTACTTTGCTTTTCTTTTCTAATAAGTGTCTTATCCCTTTTGGTAAATGCCCCATTTTCCTCTCATCATTAAGCGTGCCACTAATTTCAAACGACTAAGAGCAATTTCCCCCAAAGCTCGCTCGCTACGCTCGCTCGCATTTATAGATGTTATAATTATGTTACTTATCAAACGTCTTTTCAGTCTTCGGTTATGAGAATGTGCTTATAATCCCATCAGGATTTGGTTTTTCCTCTTTATAAGATGTAATTTTTCGCGCTGCGACCTCAAAAATCTTTAAAATTTTCCTGGCTCGCAAATGATTTTTCAGACCATCGCACCCAACTGCAAAGTATGATGCTAAACCAATATCTTATATGATGTATAAAGAGAAACAAATATTAAAATCATCCCTGTTAATGTAATCACAATATAGGGGTATATACCAATGTCTAAAAACTTGTATATTTTCGCTTTGAGATTTCCCTTTGAAGGTGCCCTTTTTCCAGAAAGTGCCCTTTTTTGTTGGTGCCCCCCCCCCAATTTGGAAGTCGCTCCGCCGCCTCTGCACCAACAACAACATCAACAACAATACACGGCAATTTCAAAAGCCTTGTCCATCACCTACTGAAATGTACTTGCATTTCAATGACTTATTACGTAATCCAATGATTTTTTAACATGCCATTGAAATTGCTGAGGAGTTGATTCTTCGAAATATTTTGGAATTTTATGGAGAGGACTTTGGCTAAAGGTTAAACCAAGGAATGTATGTGCGACTGGCCAATTATAGATTTCTGAAGCCTTTTGTTTCCCATTATTGTATTTGATCAACTGGCCCCTTTGACCGTAAATAATAACGATAATAATAATAATGATAATAATAATAATGTATCTATATAGCGCATTTTCCATATACATGTTCAAATGCTCTTTACGGTTATATTGTTAACAGAAAAGTAAAGTTTTGAGATAATTTTTGAAGGTATTGACAGATTGGTGGTTACGAAGAGATCGGTAGGTTATTCCAAAGTTTGGGAGCAGCAGTTTTGAAGTGAAGTGGCCCTCTGGCTAGCACATCAACCTGCCCTTCGATTAGAGTCCGAATTCTTCCGATTATAAGTTCACAGTAGTCATACTTCAAGGTTCAATTTTCCGTCTTGAAATTATGGTCTCAAATATATGTTTTGGCGTTATTCATTGGATTAAAAAAGTATTCTGATTACATTTATATTTCTTTCAGCAATAACATCGGGTGTTACTGAAATCACCCTTGAGCGTGCCGTCCCAGTGACCATCACTTCTCCAAACTACCCTTCCGACTACAACATCGGCGATAACATCGTCTGGCAGGTATCGGCCCCTGTTAACCACAGCGTCAGGCTGGACATCGTCGACTTCGCTACCGAATTCGACTTCGACATCTTGTTTGTGGGCGATGGACTGACGCCACTGAGTTACACAGAGCTTGCGAGGCTGACTGGCTATGGGTTAAAGTCAACTGTGACGTCACATGACCGTCATATGTGGCTCAAATTCAAGAGTGATTCCGCACTGACTGACGTTGGATTCATGGCAACACTGAACGCTGTGGATCCGAGAGGTAATAACATCGTCTTTGTGTCATGGTGAAATTATAGGGATTTAAAAATCTTCAGGATGATCAGATGATCTTAAAATTATTTCACAACAAACATACAATTTCTTAATTTATTCTCGCATGTCTTTTTTCTGACACATTTAGTGTTATCCTTTTTTTGGTAACAGATGACAATCCTCTAATCTTGGTGAACGAGTCTACGGTCCAACAACTCCACTCACCAGACTTTCCTCTTGGTGCAAGCGACAGTGTGCACGAGACCTGGCGCATAATGGCTCCTCGGGATCACAGCGTGAGGGCGCGTTTCGACTTGTTTAACCTCACCGACGGTTCTTCGCTTACCGTGGGCTACGGCTCATCGAGTCCTTTAGGATACACAATCCTAGTGGAGTTGACTGGAAGTGAATTGCCTGAAGATATTACCTCCCCCACTCGAGAATTGTGGTTTAGATTTGTGTCGGATACTGGAGACTCCAGAAGAAGGAAACAAAAAGCGGTCGGTCCGCTTATGGGAAGTGGATTCTTGGTGAATCTAACAGCAGAAAGGACTGAAGGTGAGATGTGTATTTTTTCTAACATTTAAACATTAATAAACTTATTCATTAATCTATAAAAAAAACAAACATGGAAAACTCTTTTAACCTCGAAATACGTTGAATTCGTTTTAAAAGGGAACTTTTCTGAAGAAAAAAGCACGACAGTTGATATATTAACAAATAAGAGAAACAACTAAAACATTATACCTCTGCGCGACCAATTTGCAAATTTGTGAAACCTATATTGATCTTTATTACTTTATTAAAGTTGTAAAATCAACAAGGTATTTTGCTAATATTTTGCTTTTCTCCACCAAATTACACAAAACTAAAGACAATTTGGCCATTTTGAGGTGAAAGAATATCAATACTTTACTTTTGCTAAATGAACAATGCTACTTTCCAGAAAGTAACCCTTGCCGGAATGGAGGAGCATTTTCAGACATCCATGGAGGTTTCCAGTGCTTCTGTCCCGAAGGCTTCAAAGGGGATTACTGTCAAACAGGTATGTCTCCCCCCTCATAATTACAATATTACTTTTCCTTTCTTGTAAAAAAATGATAGAACCTCTCTATGCGCTCTTAAGGGATACTCTCAAGGGATACCCCTTCTTTAGCTCCGGTAACCATAAGGAATAAATCCTGCAAGGTATTCACTTCCTACACCTTGGTCAAATGTAGATAAATGTCTTGCTTAAGTACGTTTGTCCAGCAATAGGCATTCGAATCCCGTACCTTGTAGTTCGCAGTCCGGAAACACCAAGTACAACACAACACCTCTGCTAACCGAGCTCTCATAATTTTTCCCTGAATACCATTGTTAAAATACAGGCAAATAATCAACATTTCCACAGCAAACGAAATCAATATATAAATATTAATATGTATTTATATATATATAAATAATTTGCAGAAGTACCTATTCAAAATCAAGACCAACCATTTTTGGAAAGAGCACTATACGATTTCGTGTGTGATATGTATGCTTAATTCGTACACTATTAAATTATTCATGACTTCAGGGCGTGTCAAGAATTCTGGTGTAAAGACCCATCTAGGAATAAGATAGTCATACTAAGATAAACTGAAAAATTCTATAGGAAGATTTACACATCTAATTATTGTTTTTTGTTTTATTTCTTGCTAAACACAAAGACTTTTTTGTTAAACGCAAAGACTTAATTCTTGAAATCAACTCATGGTGATCGTGTTTTTAATCAATCTTTTCTGCAGAGGAGTATGAGTGTCAGAGCAATCCGTGCCAAAACAAGGCCACCTGCGAAGATGGAATAAACACTTTTACTTGCCGATGCCCCAATGGTTTCACTGGATTGTATTGTGAGACTATCTTAGGTAAGTACGTTTTCACATTCCATGCATTATGTAAGTATGATAAGTAGTAACTTTCGACAGATTGGGGGGGGGGTGTTCTCTGTTTTGATCACCGAATGTATCAGAAAGAAAATTTATATTAGCTCCCTATATGAACTGTGAAATTCAATATGGTTTCATATGACTTGTTATGCCAAGGTTAACGTAACGCTTAATGTATCAGCTTCTTTCCTAAAGCGTTTAGGTTTAGGGTCAGGGTTAGGTACAGTGATTGCTCTAGGGTTAAAGTAAGGAACTCGGTTAGTGAAGGAAATTACCGAGGAGCAGTTGGCACAGGAGCATGTGTCATACAACCTTGTCTGAACTTGTTTCTTCACAGATGTATTGGAGATCCCTGTATGAATGGTGCTACATGCATGGAAGTAGAGCAAGGTTATCAATGTCAGTGTGCCTCTGGTTTTATGAATTTTTTATGAATGTTTATTTATCTATATATTTATCTATTATTTCAAACTTTATTAAAAACTATTTAGATGTGAGGTTAAACATCATACGTAACCTGTGAATGAGATAAATTGTAGATTCTTTGTTGTTGAAAGTATATCATTAAATTAATTACAAGCACAAGGAGCAACGGTTAACGTGTTCTAAATCATGAAGTTAATGGAAGTAGATGGACACTCTTTGAAATGGCATTGGGCAAATAATTCGTGAATTATAACTACGTGGTTAAATTTATTTTATTTTGCTCTTGACCTGTAATTTTTTCGATCAAAGTCAAATCAGATTCCATTGAACTGTTTGTATTTGCTGCAACTATTTTTCAATTAAGTTCAAAATTACATGTGAATTGGTAGAAAATCCATTCCAAAGGACGTGAATAAAATATATAGTACGCTCTTTCAAGAAGTAATAGTATAATGCTCCAAATGATTTCATTGTACCTGACTGCTAGCCTGTATAAAGAAACTGTTATTTCTTCGTTTTTAAGTACTTTCTGAGATATTTGGTGAGCGATAATTAATAAATTACGAAAGGGAACAAGCATACTGACTAGGTTTCCAAACCTTTTTCGAACTGTAGCCTGTGAGACGGATCTACCCCTGAACCACCATGCCTTCCTAAATTATTGATTGATTGATTTTGAAAATGGAAAAAGTTATTTTCACAGCAAAGTAGTAAATTAAATTGCAATATTATCTGGATTTTAGTACTTTAATCTTTGTCCTTTTTTCAGAATTTGCACGCGGCAGCAACCCCTGCCTAAATGGAGGGTATTGTATACAGAGCGGGTCAGGGTATACGATATATTTAATATTTATAAGATCATACCACACGTGCAGGGGCGGGTTTTGACTGAAATTCACTTTGGGATTTTAGATGCGACCGGCTCATCGATAAATATCATTTCATGAAAAAGGAAAGAAAAAAATTTATCACACTTTATGGGCAACAGTTTATATCTCATAAAGAGAGTTCTTTTAAAAACATTTTGATAAAAAGATGCGTTGATAAAAATCTACTTAATGAGTAAAACACTAACAATGGCGAAAAAATTTAATATAAAACTCTGTCTAAGAATAAAAAAAGGGGTTATGACTTTTATGAACTTTTGAAGATCAATATACAAACTGGCCACTCTACAGTGCATATAAAAAAATACGCATTTTGAAAATATCGCCCAAAATTATAAGTTCACGTTATGTTCATGATTTTTTTCGCTTATGAAATTATGGGTGAGGGTCTTTTCAAACGGATAGCACTATAAGTATTGACAACTTTTTATGCTTGAATGAGCACTGGCTAATTTCGAAAATCTCGTGAAAATTGGTCTGCGCAAAAATGTTTCAATCTTGATTTTGAACAAAGTGCTGTTTTCCGAGTTACACTCTCATTGTTTTGTACAGAAATGTCACACAAAGTCCCATTTTTTCTCAAATTGAGTGAGCAAGGATGACTTAATCACTAAACTTATTTTCAAGGCGCGGAAAGCACCGTTTGATATTTTGTACATATCTTTATTGTGACCTTGTTCTCTTCTCCAACTTTCAGATTAGGACAAGACAAATGGACTCGATACCGTCAAGACATAGCACTACGAAGAGATAGCTAGACAATAATATAATCATTCAGTAAGGCAGTGGTGTAGCGGGGGCCTCTGGCATTACTGGGATGGGCAGTAATTTTATTAAATGGATGAAGTATACATTTTCGAGGCTACCAACGAGGGAGGAACGAGGCAGGAGACTTTATTTACTTCTTTTCACTTTTCCTTTCCCTTTCTCCTTTTTTTTTGGGGTATACATCGTGCCCCTTGTATCTACCTCATAGGAGAGATTTGTTCTTCAAAGTCATGAAAAAGATATCGAATACGGGAAATGGGATACATGTATATATTAAACCTCTCTATTTTTGAATGTGTACCACGTGACAATGTGGCAGATCTCTAATTGGCTCAAAATACTGAACCATAACTTGAATGATGATTTTTTTCACGCTGTTATAATTCTCATTGAATAGAACATATCAAACTAGTTTACCCAATTCACATGAACTACAATGATGAAACTTGGTCAGGTTTTTTTCCTTCAATACTGACATTATTACAACATATTGCTTTGTCTATTACGGTAATGGGGTTTGATCCTCTCAACAATACGTCAATATGTCAAAACATCTAGAATTTAATAAAAAATATACGAGATAATACCAACATTTTCTATCAAAGTCCAAATGTTTTTTTTTTACATATCCCTTACAAGGTATATGTGCATTTTTATAGATAATGATGTATTCCGGGGCCTACTAAACGCCCCTGTACTGTTTTTTTTTGTACCTCTGCTGGTTTCCAAACACGTCAAATTCCCCTTAACTTTTTGTTTGTTTGTATTCTCTTATATAGAAATTATATTTTAAATGTTTCATATTTGTGGTGATAGAGAAATAATTATAACATATATAAAAAATAATATTACTTTATGTAGTCTAATATATTCGTGCTGCACTCGTTGTTTTGTTTTTATGTTAAAGTCAGGTGATGTTCATCAATACTGGGAAAATTTGATGTTTATAACATATTTATAGAGAGTAATCTGAAATTAGAGTATGGCGAAAGTACACTTTCTCCTTTAACAATTTTAATGTGTATGGTTCATGGTTCATGTCCTTGACTTTGAATCGGGAGGTTGAGGGTTCGAATCTTTGCCGGATGCGTACAATGTACCCTCGGACTAGGCATTTGATCAATACTTACCTCTGTCGACGTTACTATGAACATGGTACATGTATAAGGAAAACGATTACATGTCGTTTTTGTGTTTTTTTTTTTAACGAAGGTTCATATTTCAGAATGCTCGTTATTCCTCAGATTCATTCCGAAGGTTTGTAATTCCGAAGTTTCGTTATTCCCAAGGTTCGTTGCTCCAAAGTTTCGTAATTCCGAAAAATGAAATAGGGCACACAATTCCGGAGGTTCATAATTCCGGAAAGGCGAAAGAAGTATAGAACCGTATGTAATCTTTGGAATCATGAACCCTATATATTTCATTTTCAGAATTATTAACTTTCTTGTTTAATTTTCCCAATTATGAAGCTTAGGAATTACGAACCTTCAAAAAAAGGAGCCGTCGGAAAATCGAGCGCCATCTCTCCCCTAGAAAACAATGAGTCTTGTAAGTGCTTGAACTTGAGTATCTTCCATTGTGTCCTCTTTGGCAAGACATAAAATCTACATTTGCCACTCTACAACCATGGCAAGTGTATAAATGGGTATTACCTTGTAAAATTCTTTCATTCGAACACATAAGTGTGAGCCTATAACGGTTGCCGTAGCTAATGCCGGGATACTTTTACAAGGTAATTTTCTTAGCACTTGGAAGCGCATAGAAACGGATTATTGTAATGTGATATGCGCCATATAAAACGGAATGGTATTATTGTTGTTATTACTACGTAACAATGTATTGTCTTTGTATTGATATTCCAGATAATTATGCCTTTTTAATTGTACTTGTTGAATACTACTTGTTTTTCTTTTCTGGGAAAAAATAAAGCAATTATAAACAGCCGATTGCGTTTTTGTCCATTGTTTCATGATTACAATATCACAATTTTTGGTATGAAATGATTTAATGTATTGTACAGTTTAAATAAAATTGAATGAGGCAACTTCATAGGTAAAGAAGTGGCGATATAATATTTTCATGTATAATTCTTTGTGTGCTGAATTATAATATATTAGTTGGATAGGGGAAATGCAAATCGTTCAAAAGTACAGTTTACATGACAGGCGATCAGTCTCAGTTTCACCTAAATCCGTAAGGTAAGCCTCAAGACTTAAAGTAAAACTAAAGCCAATCATCATCATCATCATCATCATTATCATTATCATCATCGTCACCATCATTTTCGTTTTCATATTATTATTATTATTATTACTATTAATATTGATATTATTATTACAGTTATTATTATAATTATAATTTTTATTATTATAATCATTACTATCATTATTTTTATCACTATTATTATTATTATTATAGTTATTATCATTGTTATTACTATTATTATTATCATTATCATCTTAATCATTATCAGCATTATCTGCATCAGCATTATTACTTAAACTTTACTACTAATACATGCGGCTGCTGTTGCTGCTACTTGCTATTATTGTTGTTCTTGCTTCTTCTTCTTCTCCTTTTCCTCCTACTTCTTTTTCTTTCTTTCTTCTTCTTCTTCTACTTCTATCTTTTCTTCTTCTTAGTCGTCTCCTTCCTCATCTTCTTCTTTAATTTTCGTCCTCTTCTTCTTCTTTTCTTTCAAATAGTTAATTTATTACATCCAATTCTCTGTTTAAAAATTGAGACGTCTGATATATACATAGAGATCTACATGTATGTGAGATCTGTGAATAGATGACACCGTCTTGGACTGACGATGTAAAGATGGGTCCAATTCCCACTTTTTTATTTGATGCATAAGTTTATCTATTTTGTAACACAGCATTACAAATAAAATGTAGCTCACTTATGTATCGTAGCAACAGGCAGTTGATATCTTTAGTATAATTATGACTTAGCCCAAATTAACTTGCTGCACCTTTACTCAGTAATGTGATTTTGTACAGTAAACAAGGAGTGGCATTGATATTCAATAATTATTATTCAGAAAAAGATGGATGGTCTATCGATCGCATGTCCAGACCTTGACCTCGGGAGGAACAGTATTTCACAAGTTTATACTTTTATTCAAGAGTCCACCTGTTTTAGGGCCTTGCTTTGCATTAAGGGGTGGGAGATCACTCATAATGACCTATTTTGATAATTTCCTGAAAATCCTTGCAGAAGTCAGTGTTAAATGACATCCTCTTTCACTGTCTTCATTATACAATTGAAGTGAATGTTTGTCATCAATTTTTTGGGGCTCCCAACACTTTAGAGAGGCTTTAACAAGATTGGATTTGTACATGGATTATTTATTATAGGTTTAAAATCAAGGAGAAAGTATGCTTCAGAGAGAAATGGAGAGAAATGGAAATGGAGGTTCTTCTTCTGGTAGTCTCAAAAGGGCTATGCAGCCTAACACGAAGAGAGGGTTGATTTTTATACATTCTAGCTGTACACAAATTATTTCTTGATATGGGTACACTTTGATTCAAATCATCTCAACGCGCATTTAGACATGCTAGAGCTAATTACCTTGACCCACTTATTGTTGTCGTTAAGGGCGGGGACCCATGCACCGGTGGGTTTTACTTGCAACGGCATTCAGCCTTCCTCTGTAAGCTTCACGGCCGGAAATCGAGAACGATGACGAGGTCAGACTAGAGTCTGGTATCCGACCATCTTCCACGCCAAGCCCCTCACCGAGGACTGATGGAGTGCAACCAAGTTTCGCATCGAGGTTCAGCGACGCTGCAAAAAGGAAAAGACAAAAAAAAAATGACACAGACACCTAACTGACCTTGTAACTAGCTTTCTTATATTTCCTACCAATTTGCAAGGCAAGTTTGTCATTTCAATATATTTTTCCTACCCTGTCAACAAGCCATATGACGTATTAATAAAAACAAAAGAGCAACAACAACAACAAATGGAGAAGAAAGAAAAATAAGGGAAATTTGTAATTAGGGAATGGTGCGAATCTTAGTTAATCAATAATTAGCATGATTATGAAAATACAGGTATGTTGATTTTTCAAATTGAATTAATCTTTGCATGCGCAGTTGACGGAATTTGATCAAATTATCACCGTATTGCGTACTTTCCGGAGTCAATCGTCAAAGGTTGGCCTTGTAGAACAAAACAATTGATAATATACTCTGGGGTTTTGGAATGATCAAAATGTGAAAATAGAAGATCCAACCTTGCTTAAAGTCACATGCATTACATACAGAAATGAAAAATGGGACTGCACACAAGACAGTGTTTCGTCCAGAGTTTCCAAGCATTGACCATTTCTTGTAGAATGATGAGAGCATTTTAAGAGCAATGCAGTTCACGGGACAGTTCTACAATAATATTCTCCCATACTGATATACAAAGAGAGTGAAAGCTCACAATAATATCTTTTTCAGCACCTACCAATATATATATATATACAGTGCATCCCAGAAAAAATGAAACCGAGAATTATCGATGTTTTATCATAACTTAATCACAATCATAATTAATAAATGACACATAACCATTTGTAAAGCTTAGGGTCTCCTCTTTCATTTGATGCAACTCATATGATGCATATTTCATGCATGAGTGATTAAAATCAATTTGAAGAGAGGAAACCAAAAAGTAATTTGGCGGACGGTATCTGAATTTCAAAGAGAAAATCACATTTCTAGAAATTTCAGTTTCTGCCCTTTCACATGACACCTCAATCAGGAAAAATGAGCAAGGAATAACAAAGTTCTGTTTGTTTAATGAGTATGAGTTGCATATGAGTTGCATCAAATGAAAGAGGAGACTCTAAGCTTTACAAATATGTGTCATTTATTAATTATGATTGTGATTAAGTTATGATAAGACATCGATAATTCTCGGGTTTCGTTTTCTGGGACGCACTGTATAAACCTTCTCTTCCAGTAATAGTCCTACTCTCCACCTACCTATATGGCATCAATTACAGGTCACTTTTGTCATTTTTACCAGAAGTAAACTTTCTCATTTATTAACAGTCCTACTCTGCACTTACCTATGACATCAGTTAGAGGTCCATACCCATATAGTTCCATCCTCAAAGACAGGTGATCGTGATTGGTCTTTGGATGGACCCGGAAAGAGCGCCCAACTATCGGCCTTGCAAGCGTGTGAGTCACATGGTTACATGGTCATAATTTCCCGGAAATATCTTTAAAAAACATATTTAATGGGAATGATCTTAAGTAATATTGCAAAGAAAACTCATTTTTAATGAAGCTCATCGTTAGTCCATAACTCTATACGGCCTGTGTATTAATACAATGCTGACTACACACATTGTGGTTATGAAGAGCCAGTTATGATTATCATGGCAATCGGGGGTTTTTTGCTCGTTTTTTTTTCGTCTCATGGCCATATCCATATGTCAGTATCCTGAACAGTAATGTCTAAAACAGCGAAGAGCTATCCGAGCTCCTGCGCCCGGGGTGGGTCGGAACTTCCCTATCTGCATGGCCTGATCAACTAAGATGCCATTTTCGTAAGTTGCGGTTCTTGTTTCTCATAATTCATTTTGAAAAATCCTTATTAGTTTGTTAGGCCTATATCATGTATATTGCTATTTTTATTCTTCTTCTGCCCATTTTAATTTGTTGTCACCTATTTATATACATAAAACGAAAAAAGGAAGTTCCTTTTCCCTCTTTCCTGTTCCCCAGTTTTAGAACTAAAACTAAAATATGGCACTATGTAAACTTATTGTTCATTAAAAAAAATCATGTTAACTTAATAATTTTTTCTCTCCAAGGGAGAGCTGCGGTATATATAATTTTGAGCATGATACTGATAATGGAATATGAAGGATTTTTGTCTTTCTTTTTTCATTTTTTTAAATCCCACTATGTTACACTGGAAACTCTATCTTTCTTTGGTTGTATTATCTTTTTTTTATTAAAAAGAAAATAAATTAATAACAATAATATAAATAACAATGGGACCTCGTTATTTCAAAACATTGTTTTTTAAACTTTTACTTCAGCAAGACAATCCAAACGGTTTTATTCCTTAATAATATATACCGTTTTTTTGTTTGTTTTGTTTTGTTTTGTTTTGTTTTTGTTTTTGTTTGTTTTTTTGTTTTTTGTTTTTGTCAGCCCTGGCACAAAGAAGTTGTATTATCGCGATCAATTTTCCATAGTCCCATGGAGTTCTTACACTGTATATTTTTAACATAAAGACCACTGATTAATTTTGTTTGGTAAATGTAAATGAGGAAACCGCAGTTTTGCATTCACCTCAACTGATCCAGAGTAAACGTTCAAATAATCAGTCCAAGCCATGTTGTCAAAACTGGACGAAAAGGTGTATGACGTCACCCACTGATCA
This sequence comes from Mesocentrotus franciscanus, assembly GCA_037976565.1. Taxonomy (NCBI): domain Eukaryota; kingdom Metazoa; phylum Echinodermata; class Echinoidea; order Camarodonta; family Strongylocentrotidae; genus Mesocentrotus; species Mesocentrotus franciscanus. Next base: position 15,981,515 of record CP137674.1, on the reverse strand, counting down.
ACGTTATTTCTACCCTGAGTAGTTACGGCCGTTACGATATAACTGCACTCAAATTGGACCTGCATCCATGGGTATTGGTCGGACGAGTATGCGATCCAGGCTGTCTCATCGTTCAGACGGCCAAAACGGCTGCAGTAGGCCGCCGAGTAGCAGGATGATTCGGAGAAAGCCGAATCGGGAAGCGCACCACTTTCAAGGCCGAGTGGTTGACCAGATATATTAAACGGGCTCACTGTTGGAAATAAAGTCAAGAAGAAATACAAGCATATTACAGAGTAAAACGACAGAGGCATTGAAGTGCAAATAAAACACCAGAGTGATAATTATATTTCACACCATAGCATAAAAGTCATAAAACCGTCCGTATAAATGATGTTGCAAAAATGCAACGATATCTTAAAAAGCATTTTGCTGTCGTGGGTGAAATTTTGTAAGTGAGGTTTTTGTAGTATTCCCTAACCTTACCTAGATTGTATATCTTAGTAAAGATATACAATCTAAGTTGATACTTACAGAGATAACATTATTTTTGCAAAATTTACAATTTGTCAAATGTTTACAAAGAGATCACATTAAATAGCATCAGTGCCAATATATATCAAGCGCACACCTTTACATTTTGTTTTTCGCGACAAATATTTCCAGTTAGACGATGTCATGAACCTGTATTTAAAACATCTTTTAAGAACAAGATGCAAAAGAAATTATTTCAAGAAGGTTTTGAAGTGAACTTTGAATTACGTACTTTTTCTTTTCATTCACATTTCAATCATTGTGACAAACAATATACTGTAGGAAACACAAGGCATTGTTTCAAGAAAAAATTAATACTGTATTTCATATTCAACACTTATATTTCATTTAGGTTATGCAACAAACACTGAAGACATTAAGTAACATTGATGTGTGTTTAAATGATATTAATTTTAATTCTTAACCCCTTTTGTACCAATAATTGATGTTAATTTGAGAGCTTGCAACGAAACGTTCAGGCGCCAGGTGTACGCTAATTGCGCACTGATGCCATTCAATGCACTTTTCTCGTTACAAAAACTCGTAACAATAAAATCGTTATGAAATATTGCACTCATGAGCTTTTCATTAATTTATTTATACAATAATGTTTATTGATTTGATTGTTGCTTATTGTTATTCATATATTTATGTATCACATTCTATAGTGTTTTTTTAATTTTTACTTTGCGTACATTATTTCTAACATTGTAATCTATGTTTGTTTTTTTATTTGTATTTGAAATCCAACCTCAAGTTTTGGTTGCAATTAAGAAATAATAATAATAATGCTGCGTTTCATTACAAAAATGATCGTAAGTTAGTATTTTTCGCTTGATTTATTTGAAATTTACAGGACCATGAGGGGATACCACTGCAGGTTATCAATGAATTTTCACCGAGGATGGTCGAACACTTTTAAAGATGTTGCCAATCAAAATACCTCTCCACTTTGTTAGACTCCCTGTACATTGTAAAACAACTTTTCATTTTAATGAAGTTTCACCGATGAAGTTACTCTGTGTTAACCCTGTTTAGACAAGGCATATTATCATTATTATCATTATTATCATTATTATCATTATTATCATTATTATTATTATTATCATCATCATCATCGTCATCATCTTAATGATCATCATTATTATTATTGCTATTACTATCATTATTACTATTACTATTAATAGTATTAATTTGGGCATTATTAGTATTATTTTTTATCATGATTAATTGTATTATTAGGTGATACGTACGTAGTTATACGTATCACCTTTTGATTTCGTCAAGATTTTTCTTTATTTCTTTATTTATTTATTATTCTACCATGAATGCAGGATATCTCAAGAATGAATAAAGCCATTATCATGAAACTTGCCATGATGATAGATATTAGTCTAACTTAGAACTGCGTGACTTTGCAGTGACTCAAGATCATCGTGACGTCATCCAGGCGCCATTTTGTGAAAATCAACTTTTGATCATATCTTCATAACGGAAAGTCATTTCTTATTCATATTTATCATGATCAAGGTCAATATCTGTCCGGTCAATTTCAGATCAATAAGCGCGCGCGCGCAAAATTATAAATTACTCCAAATCGTCTAAAATTCATTTTGCATACGTTTTAGGCCATTTTGAGCATTTTTCAAAAATCACGCACACGCACATGCGCGCGCGTTTTCGTCCGTTTTGGCATTACACAACATGGAATCGCTATTCTTTTTTCTTTCATGATATTTTCCATACTTTTCCGAACAATTTGATACCATGTTTATATCTTTATGACTATTAATAACGGAATGAGCGTCTGTTCAAGGTAAATGTCCGTGCGCGCGAGCACTTGTAATACATAGCATATATGGGCAAAAACATGCCTATAAAAAGTCCATTATATCTCTTTGGTATGATTAGAGACTCCCATTCTTTTTCATATTTGGATAGAGTATGAGTCGGAGATATGATTTCATATCTCATTTGGACATTAAGTACATCTTGACGTCATCATAATGGCCTTGGAAGTCAAAATACAATATTGCATATTATGACGTCATTATATTTATGGAAAATTTAGTGTATTTCTCTAAATATTGATCGTTTATCACCCAATTTTCGATATGTTGTAGCTAACAAAATTGTCTACATCATCAACATACATCATTCCTTATTTTGATGACGTCAACATGTGAAAATTGCGATTAAATGTGACATGTCAGATTTTTCTTAATTTGCGTGTTATGCCTATGGCTATGGGAGGTGATTGATACTACATATTCCAGTCTTGTTCGAGCAATATATATCTCGATTATTTTCTTATGACTTTTTCCAGATTCGGATATGTTGTAGCTGAGAAAATACTGTACACGGAAGGTGACATTCATGGTGATATTTTAACTACAAAATGTGACTTGAGAATCCTATTTTCCGTTTACGTGTAATGTTTATGTGGAATATTTTGGTATAGTAGCCTACGTGGTTATATGACTTGCCTCCCATTCCGGCGACCCACGTTTGATTCCCGTCTTTTTTTTTTTTTTTTTTTTGCTGTCGTGTTTTTGGTTGATTTTATCACCTAATTGTTCGACAATAATTATAACATCATATACATGAAATCACAAAAAATGTAATAAAATGCCTAATTTTGCGTGTTACATCTATGGGAGAGAAATGTCAATAGTTTACGTACAACGTACCCTATGCATGGAAATCTGATTACTTGTCGTGTATTAAACCTGCTATAGGGTTATAAAGAGAAGGTTCATGATTTAAAAAATAACTTTATTGTCATTATTGCAAAGGTGAAGCTTTGATTGGACAAGGTTATCAAAATTCAATGCTTGGAAACATTCGAAGTAATGATTATTATCAATTACAAAACGCTTAAATACAGCCCCGGCATATAGCACCTGAAGAACTCTCCGAACGCTGCTGAGATGTGTGACGTCACATGTTGAACATGATTTGCACAAGCAGGCGATGTCCCATGACATCTCACACATTTGCAGTGCCTGTTTTGTCATCTTCCCTTCAATTATATTCTCTTACTTCACTATACCGTCACGCTAAATGTTAAATCTGTTGCCTCACTCTAAACCCCGGGCATGGTATTTTGATCAATAAAAATAAAGGAATCCGCTTGTAAACAAAATAAGATGCCATTGTATTTTCAGCTGCATACACCGCGGTATGTTCGGCGTTTCAGGAGGGAACAAATGCTATCCATGATATCATTCCGGGGGTTTTTCAATTGAGTGTTTTTTTTAAATATATGCACTTACTTAACTCATTATAATTTGAGAAATAATAGCATTGCAATTATGTTTATTCTTTATGGGATGTCGTCTGCTTGGGCAGGATGTGTCCATAATGTGACGTCATTAAAACGTCGTTATTTTCTGGCGAATCTCTCGTATATCCCAGATGCTATGGAGGCGGTTTTATTTGTATTAAATTTATTTATTTATGTATTTATTTGTTATAAATCACCCGATATGTAGTTGACCTAAAACTTGTACGATGGCCATCTGTTAGCTTACCAGATTCTATATAGTGATACGTTATTTGCCATATTTGTGATTTTCTTTGAACAGGCACTTTAATGTCTCGAGTCTGCTACAATATCAAATCGTCCCATTTCTATGATGCTAGTTTCCTTCCCAGACGTTATTTTTCCCAGGTATATGCATGTTTACGTTTCTCCCACGGAAATAGAATTGTTTACTTGTCTATAACTTCTCTCTCAGTTTCTTTATATAGTAAATATTCAATTCTATTCATGCTGGAGATATTAAATGCATCTCTCTCTCTTGTTCTGCTTGCTCTGTCTCTGCATCTCTCTTTTTCTACTTTCTCCCTTTCCCTCCTCTGGCTCTCTTATTAATTGTTCTGTCCACTCTCCTTCTCTTGCTCTGTCTCTGCATCTATCTTTCTCTACTCTCTCCCTTTCCCGCTTCTGGCTCTCTTGTTCTGCCCGCTCTCCTTCTCTTGCTCTGTCTCGATCTGCATCTATCTTTCTCTACTTTCCCGCTTCTGGCTTTCATTCTCCCTCTATTATGTCTTCGGATGTTCCTTAATTTTCTCTTGCCCTTCCCTTGCCCCTTGTATTCTTATTTCACACGTACCACGTTTTCTTACTGTCTTGCCTCCTTTCAAGTGGATGCATTCCGATTCCTCTTTTATCCCTCTGTCCAGCTCATTTATTTTTTACAGGACTATATACCCCGTCTCCCTCCTTCTCTTTATATATCTACTGCCATCTCTCTCTCTCTCTCTCTTCATCTTTCCGTTAACACCATAGACCCTTAGAAAAAACAGGCAGACCACCTCATTCGCTAAGTGACGAATTCAAATCTCGTATTTATTTTGTGTCTGTACAGAGGAAATTTTATTATTCTTCCTCCAATTTGTTCGCAGGATATTTCAAGAATGGCTGACGCCATTGTCATGAAACTTTCCATGATGATAGATCGTAGTCCAACTTAGAACTGCCTGACTTTTCAGCGACGCCAGAGCATCGTGACGTCATCATGACGTCATTATGTGAAATGTCATTAATGGTCGTACCTCATCCATGCAATATCAATTTCAATTCAAATTTGGCATCAATCTTGCTCACGTCATGGGATAGAATTTTAGCCCACGCACATGCGCCTGCCCCTACGAACGTGCGTGTACGCGTGCGTCAAAAAGAAATTAGAAAAAAAATGCTCGAAACCCCAAACCAAGTAATTTTCTATACGTTTCAGACAATTTTAAGCGTTTCAAAAAATTTCTGCGCGTGCGGGTCGGTGCGCGCGTATTTGCGCGCATAACGTACGTGGAACGGAGAAATTCCTTTTTTTGCATGTTTTGGATTTCTGATACTTTCCTCAACAATCCCTGAAAATTTCAGTCAATTTCGACACATAATGATGGAATAAGCGGGCGTCGAAGATAACAACACGCGCGCGCACACATTTGCAATTTAAAACAAAAACATGCCTATGTTTAATTGGTCATAACTTCTTTAAGTGCCCGGATAATCCAATTTCTTTTAATAAGTGGATTAAGTATGAGTTGTATATATTATTCCATACATCTTTTTGGCTTATCGGATTTTCCGACATCATCATATTGCTCATTCAAGTTAAAACTTTTAATTTTAATCGATTTTAATTGATTAAGTAATTAATGACAATGCACGTTGGACCATATATCGTTCATCTTTATTCGAATTTCTCAAAAAATGTATCATGTTGTTGCTGGGGTTATTCTTTAAATTACTTGTGACATTTATTTTTCATTTTGATGACGGGATCCGTTGACGAAATTTGTGGTCAAAGACGACAAGTCCAAATCAAACTTCAGTTTTTACATGCACTTGTGATGACGATCGAGCTAAAATGATCGCAGTACAATTTTAAACGTCCCACAGAAGTCTGCCGTCACTATGAACGCGTCTTAGATTGGTCTTCAATTGTGCTTGTCATTAATTGTCTTACCGTTGGAGACTTGGAGATGTCTTTTCTCTAACTGCTTTTGATTCCTTTTTATGCTTCAAATTTGTCAGATCAAAATTAGATAATGACCCTTCGAAGGTCTGATCTTAAATTTATCGACCTTTGATACTCCAGACCTACAGGCAAACGATAAAATGACATATTTTATGTTCCCACAAGGAGTGGAAACTACCTCGCACTTTTGGTCATCTAAACGTGTATTCTTCGCTCAAGGCCCCAATTCAATTCCAAATTTCCAACGTTATTTAAATTACACGAGGGTTCGTATCTTTCTACCAAATACACGATAAACAATTGGCCAAAAATAACCTCGTGTCAAGCTTAGCTAAATGAATGCGGGTATTATTCGATGCTCAAAAGGTTGTAAAGCGACTTTGAATTAAAGGGAGACAAAAATCTTTTTTCAAAGTGTGTGTGTTGATACAGGGAAGCAGGGTGCGATCAAGCCGGGGGCGATTTTCAACAACATGAAGCAAATAGTAAGCATCTAAAAACTTCAGATGCCTGTTTGATTATGATTTAAATTTCAGTGTATGCCTCAATCATAGATAATATAATCACTAATTTCGCATAAACGATTTCCTCCTTCCCCTTCTTCTTCATCTTCTACTTTATAGTAGTAGTAGTTGGAGTAGTGATAGCAGCAGTATCATAATAATCATTATTATTATCATTGTTATATTTATACTATCGTAATTATTATCATTATTATTGTTATCATTTGTTATTTTTATTATTCTTATAGTTATCTGTATGCTTCTTCTTCTTATCATAATTATCGTTTGCAATACGTCATGTGCCAAGAATTTATTGCTATAATACATCCAAGATGTCTACCAAAACTGTTAATTCGTTGCTGAAATATTATCAAGCCAAAAGAAGAAACATTATAATTTCTATTTTAAATTGAAATAAATAATATAGGAGAAATAAGTAGAGAATACAATCATGATTTTGGAACTAGGGGATTAACAAGGACATAATGCACTTGTTTACATGACCACATTATCTCTTATTCATTCTACCTCCAATGTTTTCAGACTGTTTTCAAAACAATATCATGTTTGTCGATCATAGTTCTATGTAGCTTGATGTCTCATGGTAATTTTTAGTGGAAAAGCAATCTAAGCAACAATTTCTGAATTTTAGCGACAATCGTTCGCCATTGCTGCTCTTTAAAACTACTATGACGTGCAGTAACAAATTGAAATTTCAGGACTCGTGATAAATTCGTTTAACAGTTGATTCCACTTGGTTGATTCTATTGTTCGGATTCTTTAGCAGAACGAGACAGAAATTAAGATTATCATGGCTAACGACTTTGCGTTAGTATTCATCGTCTACAATGCTATATGAAAAATATTTGGTGACAAAAGACGGCATTTCTATCTAGCGTCAAAAGCCATCAATTAACAAAAATATGTCAGATAAAAAGATCCTCAGTACTGGGTCAAATAATCTAAAGAAAACTTAATTTGAACCCGGCCATATTCTGTTTCTCTGTCTCTCTCTCTCTCTCGCTCTCGTTTGTCATTGCCTTCACTTTCCCACGCTTACTTCATTCTTAAAACGGAATATGTAACGTGTATGTGTATGCCTCAATCATTGAGAATATACTCACTAATATCGCTGAAATGATTCTTCTCCTACCACTTTTCTTCATTTACTTCTTCATAGTAGTTGTAGTAGTAGTAGTAGTAGTAATGGCAGCAGTATTATAATAATCATTATTATTATCATTGTTATATTTATTATAGTAAATATCGTAATTATAATCATTATTATAGTAATGATTTGTTATTGTTGTTATTCTTATAGTTATTTGTATGCTTATTCTTGTTATCATAATTATCGTATACACAATACGTCATGTGCCAATAATTTATTGCTATGATACATCCAAGATGTCTAAAAAAAATGTAAATTCGTTGCTGAAATATTATCAAGCCAAAAGAAGAAACATTATAATTTCTATTTTAAATTGAAATAAATTATATAGGAGAAATAAGTAGAGAATACAATCATGATTTTGGAACTAGGCGATTAACATGGACATAATGCACTTGTTTACATGACCACATTATCTCTTATTCATTCTACCTCCAATGTTTTCAGACTGTTTTCAAAACAATATCATGTTTGTCGATCATAGTTCTATGTAGCTTGATGTCTCATGGTAATTTTTAGTGGAAAAGCAATCTAAGCAACAATTTCTGAATTTTAGCGACAATCGTTCGCCATTGCTGCTCTTTAAAACTACTATGACGTGCAGTAACAAATTGAAATTTCAGGACTCATGATAAATTCGTTTAACAGTTGATTCCACTTGGTTGATTCTATTGTTCGGATTCTTTAGCAGAACGAGACAGAAATTGAGATTATCATGGCTAACGACTTTGCGTTAGTATTCATCGTCTCTCCCAAGACGAAAATCCAATTGAATCCCCATTGAATGTCCCCATTGAATCCCAATTGAATTCCAATTGGAAATTTGGAGTACATGGAAAGTGAAACAATGGGTACCTATTGAAACCAATTGGCAATTGGTCCCCATTGAAACCGAAAGGCAATTGGTCCCCATTTAATGTCCCCATTGAATCCCAATTGAATACCAATTGGCAATTTGGAGTACATGGAAAGTGAAACAATGGGTACCTATTGAAACCAATTGGCAATTGGTAAATCGAGAACTATTGATAAATCGATACTTCATAATCAATGTTGGCAACTGTCCATCAACAGGCATATTCTAATCTCAAATGCATTAACTCCATCACAAAGATCATTTGAAGTGAATTTACGATTGACTTTAGAAAAGATTGAGGCTCGTACAAACATATATAATAAACATACATGCTATTGCTTGGTTAGTAATCATATAATCAATATATCTATTGCTAAAACGTGCATGTAATTGTAAAATGATCAGACAAATAATCTATTGGTCAATAATTGCTGAAGGAAAATACAAATCACAAAATCGATGTGCATTGTCATAATTTGCTTAACAAATCATGATAAATGTATTTTTCTGTGACACGTGTATAGTATACTAATGAATATTCATGAGATACAAAGATCTGTTGGTTTCTATTGGTTTCTATTGGATTGTTTCTATTGGTCCTATTGGTTTCTATTGGTCCTATTGGTTTCTATTGGTTCCATTGGGTTCTATTGGTCTTATTGATCATATCGGTCCTATTGGTTTCTATTGGTCTCATTGGTTTCTATTGATCCTATTGGTTTCTATTGGTCCAATTGGTTTCTATTGAGCATTGGTCCTATTGGTTTCTATGGGTCCTATTGGTTGAAACCAATTGAACACCAATTGAATTTTCAATTGGTTTCAATTGGACCAATTGGCCCCATTAGACTTTAATGGGATTTCAATTGGTTTCAACTGGTCCAATTGGCCCCATTAGACTTTAAAAAAGGATTTCAATTGGTTTCAATTGGCCCCATTAGACTTTAATGGGATTTCAATTGGTTCCAATTGGTCCAATTGGCCCCATTAGACTTTTTAAAAGATTTCAATTGGCCCCTTAGACTTTAATGGGATTTCAATTGGACCAATTGGCCCCCATTAGACTTTAAAAAGGATTTCAATTGGTTTCAATTGGACCAATTGAAGTCCAAAATAGGGCCAATTGGACCAAGTGAAACCAACTGAAGTCCTATTAAAGTCCCATTGAGACCAATTAAAACCAATTGGAACCAATTGAAACCAACTGAAACCGATTGAAAATTCAATTGGTGTTCAATTGGTTTCAATTGGATTTTCGTCTTGGGCTACAATGCTATATGAAAAATATTTGGTGACAAAAGACGGCATTTCTATCTAGCGTCAAAAGCCATCAATTAACAAAAATATGTCAGATAAAAAGATCCTCAGTACTGGGTCAAATAATCTAAAGAAAACTTAATTTGAACCCGGCCATATTCTGTTTCTCTGTCTCTCTCTCTCTCGCTCTCGTTTGTCATTGCCTTCACTTTCCCACGCTTACTTCATTCTTAAAACGGAATATGTAACGTGTATGTGTATGCCTCAATCATTGAGAATATACTCACTAATATCGCTGAAATGATTCTTCTCCTACCACTTTTTCTTCATTTACTTCTTCATAGTAGTTGTAGTAGTAGTAGTAGTAGTAATGGCAGCAGTATTATAATAATCATTATTATTATCATTGTTATATTTATTACAGTAAATATCGTAATTATAATCATTATTATAGTAATGATTTGTTATTGTTATTATTCTTATAATTATTTGTATGCTTATTCTTGTTATCATAATTATCGTATACACAATACGTCATGTGCCAATAATTAATTGCTATGATACATCCAAGATGTCTAAAAAAAATGTAAATTCGTTGCTGAAATATTATCAAGCCAAAAGAAGAAACATTATAATTTCTATTTTAAATTGAAATAAATTATATAGGAGAAATAAGTAGAGAATACAATCATAATTTTGGAACTAGGCGATTAACATGGACATAATGCACTTGTTTACATGACCACATTATCTCTTATTCATTCTACCTCCAATGTTTTCAGACTGTTTTCAAAACAATATCATGTTTGTCGATCATAGTTCTATGTAGCTTGATGTCTCATGGTAATTTTTAGTGGAAAAGCAATCTAAGCAACAATTTCTGAATTTTAGCGACAATCGTTCGCCATTGCTGCTCTTTAAAACTACTCTGACGTGCAGTAACAAATTGAAATTTCAGGACTCATGATAAATTCGTTTAACAGTTGATTCCACTTGGTTGATTCTATTGTTCGGATTCTTTAGCAGAACGAGACAGAAATTGAGATTATCATGGCTAACGACTTTGCGTTAGTATTCATCGTCTCTACAATGCTATGTGAAAAATATTTGGTGACAAAAGACGGCATTTCTATCTAGCGTCAAAAGCCATCAATTAACAAAAATATGTCAGATAAAAAGATCCTCAGTCCTGGGTCAAATAATCTAAAGAAAACTTAATTTGAACCCGGCCATATTCTGTTTCTCTGTCTCTCTCTCTCTCGCTCTCGTTTGTCATTGCCTTCACTTTCCCACGCTTACTTCATTCTTAAAACGGAATATGTAACGTGTATGTGTATGCCTCAATCATTGAGAATATACTCACTAATATCGCTGAAATGATTCTTCTCCTACCACTTTTTCTTCATTTACTTCTTCATAGTAGTTGTAGTAGTAGTAGTAGTAGTAGTAATGGCAGCAGTATTATAATAATCATTATTATTATCATTGTTATATTTATTATAGTAAATATCGTAATTATAATCATTATTATAGTAATGATTTGTTATTGTTATTATTCTTATAGTTATTTGTATGCTTATTCTTGTTATCATAATTATCGTATACACAATACGTCATGTGCCAATAATTTATTGCTGTGATACATCCAAGATGTCTAAAAAAAATGTAAATTCGTTGCTGAAATATTATCAAGCCAAAAGAAGAAACATTATAATTTCTATTTTAAATTGAAATAAATTATATAGGAGAAATAAGTAGAGAATACAATCATGATTTTGGAACTAGGCGATTAACATGGACATAATGCACTTGTTTACATGACCACATTATCTCTTATTCATTCTACCTCCAATGTTTTCAGACTGTTTTCAAAACGATATCATGTTTGTCGATCATAGTCCTATGTAGCTTGATGTCTCATGGTAATTTTTAGTGGAAAAGCAATTTAAGCAACAATTTCTGAATTTTAGCGACAATCGTTCGCCATTGCTGCTCTTTAAAACTACTATGACGTGCAGTAACAAATTGAAATTTCAGGACTCATAATAAATTCGTTTAACAGTTGATTCCACTTGGTTGATTCTATTGTTCGGATTCTTTAGCAGAACGAGACAGAAATTGAGATTATCATGGCTAACGACTTTGCGTTAGTATTCATCGTCTCTACAATGCTATATGAAAAATATTTGGTGACAAAAGACGGCATTTCTATCTAGCGTCAAAAGCCATCAATAATTTAACAAAAATATGTCAGATAAAAAGATCCTCAGTACTGGGTCAAATAATCTAAAGAAAACTTAATTTGAACCCGGCCATATTCTTTCTCTCTCTCTCTCCTTTGTCATTGCCTTCATTTTTTCTCGCTTACTTTATTCTTACCACGGAATATGTAATGTGTATGTGTATGCCTCATTATGTTAATTAGAGTCAAAGGTGTAACTGGTTGTTGTCCAGGGTTAATGGTCAAATTGTCTCAATATATCTTCCATACATCCATAATGATCAAGGCTAAACAGTAGGAACTTGACATATGGGTAGATCATAACAGGAGAAGCATTTTATATAACAATATGAAATCGTGAAAATGCATTCTTCATTATGTAAATCATTAGCATACGTATCACCTAATTCGTCAAAGTGACGAATTCAAGTCTAGTATTTATTTTGTGTCTGTATAGAAGAAATTGTTATTATTCTTCCTCGAATTTGTTCGCAGGATATCTCAAGAATGGCTGAAGCCATTGGCATAAAACTTTCCTGAAGATAGATCTTATTCCAACTTAGAACTGCCTGACTTTTCAGAGACGCCAGGGCACCGTGACGTCATCATGACGTAATTATGTGAAATGTCATTAATGGTCGTACCTCAGCTATGCAATATCAATTTCAATTCAAATTTGGCATCAATCATGCTCAGGTCATGGGGTCATAATTATAGCCCACGCACATGCGCCTTCCCTTTCAAGCGAGCGCGTACGCGTCCGTCAAAAAGAAATTAGAAACAAAAATGCTCGAAACCCCAAACCAAGTATTTTTCTACACGTTTTAGACAATTTTAGGCGTTTCAAAAATTTCCGAGCGTGTCGGTCAGTGTGCGCGTATTTGCGCGCATAGAGCACGCGGGACGGAGAAATACCGTTTTTTGCATCTTTTGGATTTCTAATACTTTCCTTAACAATCCCTGTAAATTTCAGTCATTTTTTTCTCATAATGATGGAATACGCGCTCGTCAAAGATATAACACGCGCGGCCGCACTTTTCCATTTTTTTTAAAAACATGCCTATGTTTAATTGGCCATAACTTCTTGAAATGCACGGATAACTCAATTTTGTTTTCTTATGAGGATGGAATATGAGTCGGAAATATGATTTCATGTCTCATTTGGCCATTAAGTACATGGTGACGTCATTATAATGGCCTTGGAACTCAAAATACGAATTTGCAAGTTATGACGTCAGCATATTTACGGAAATTTGAGTGTTCGATATGTATTAGCTGAGACAATTTTCTACAAAACGTATGAATAATTTTGTTATTTTAACAATGGCATCATGGCATATTCTTTCGATCAAAGCAAGCATGTCAATTTTCCTAATTTTGCGTCCATTCTCTGTGGGAGGTGAATTTTTCTGAAATCTGAATTCTTCATTCCAGTATTGTTTGAGCAATATCTCGATTTTTTGGGCTCGATATTCTGCCAGCTACGGATATGCGGTAGCTGAGAAAAATTCCCTACATTAAGGATGACATTTATTTTGAAGTCATATGATTGGATCATGTCAATATTTTAACTACAAGATGTGATTTGAGAAACCGATTTTCCGTTTACGTGTATAATGTCTAAGTGGAGTTTTTTGGTATATTGGTCAGAGCATTAGCCTCCCATCATCTATCTTTCATATATATAATGATCAATATGCTACACAGTTGTAACTTGACATATTGATAGACCATAATGGGAGTATTTCATAACTGAAGATGAAATCGTGAAAATGTGTTCTTCATTATGTAACAAATGAGTAAACGTATCACCTAAATCGTCTAAGTGACGAATTCAAGTCTAGTTATCATTATTATTATTACTCACCAGGGCAACACACAATGGAAATAATTTCGTTCTCGTTTATCCGTCCCTCTTTAGTCTCACTGTACCAGCAGTCGGTGATGTTTGTGGTATTAGCAGGGCATTTCACTGATTCGGCTTCAGCAGGAGCATCGATGGACGTACAGTGGACTGCTCACCGTCGCAAATACTCCTTGTTCAATAAAATTGAAGTAAAAAGTAGGATACCAGAGTAGTCATAATATTATTTTGAAGAAAATAAATGCAAACCACAACTAAATATTAACTTTATCGGGTACCACAAGAGCTAATTTGTGATGACATACACCATATACAATTTGGGTAGGCTCCTGAAACAAGAGTTTTGAAAACTGGAAAGAATAAGAGAGGGTTTCAGGTTGAAGAGTGAGAAAATGGAATTTAAATCTCCAACTCGACCAGAATATAAATACTCTTGATCATGACACCAGTAATTGATGATTATTAAAAAAAAAGAAGGAATACATCAATAAATAACTTAAAATAAGTTAACAATAATTATATTTAAAAACAAGAAAACAGAGTGTATGATAATATTTTTTAAAAGACTCAAACGCTTCCATGGACTCTCAAACATAAAGGGTAACAATAAAGCAAGTCCACACTTTAAAAACCTTGGATACACTGTAGGATTAGATGGAAAAGGTATTCATGAGATAAATGAAAGAATTGCAATGGCAAAGGGTACATTCAATCTTATGAAATCCGTAATAAAATAAGAGAACATTACCATGGAAACCGAAATCCGTAGCTTTAAGTCATTATATCTGATCAGTTTTTCTATACGCGTGTGAGTGTTGAAAGAGCTTGAGAGAAGATTAAAGGCAACAGAGACCTGGTTCTTGAGAAAGATTATGAATATATCATGATCAGAAAAGACAACAAGTGAAGAAGTGTTCAGAAAACCATACTCATCAACACAATAAGGAAGAGGCAAATGCAATTTGTTGGTCACATAATCATACAGAAAGGATAATTTAGAAAAATATATATTTAATATGAACAGGGAAGATTGCTAGAAAGAGAAGCAGGGGAAGGCAACGCCTCACATATTTGCAAAGCCTGAACAAACTTGCAACCAAAACTTTAATCAGCAATATCAGCTATTTAAGAATAGCTGATAATAGACAGAAATGGAGGGCTATAAAGACGATAATGATAATGTCTTACCTTCAAACCCTAGATACTGACATGCCAATTGGGATAAGTTCATGTTCCAATGATCTTGATGTATCAGCACGTACGTGTTAGGATTGGAGCTGGACGTTAAAGCAAGTGTTCCTTCATATATCTTTTCACCAAGAAGCTTTAACGAGTGGATGGTTACATCTATACAGTTCAAAATCAAAATAAGACAGATATATTGAGGGGAAAAAGAAAGACAATGGAATTCATTTAGTGACCCGGAAAAAACAATATTTTTAACAAGACTTTACCGCGATGTAAAGTGTCTTAAATATGTAACTTTCTCAGCTCTCCCATCAAACCTGAATATACAAATTGGTTTTGCGTAGGGCGCTAAATTGACCAACTCAAATTTACATCATAGTCACTAAGTACTCAAACCGTAGTCGTATTAGAACATGTTTTGTGTTGGTGTGAATGCAATTAGTGAATAGTTGATGAACGATTTGTGATATACCACTCCTATATTTACAGGGCCATCTGCTAAACTGAATAATGGGATGTAAATACATGTATATACTTAAATTGAAACGTGAGTTCCCGTTGGACAAAGCGCAGGGAAATGCCCACCAACAAAGAAAGAGGTGGCACTATTACGTTACACTAGGGTTACTTCACTGCATGAACAATAGATTACAATGAAATTTCATTTAGCACTTCATCAAATCGTATTTTTGGAGTCACTGTGAAATCCCCCTCAGAACGCTTGAAGAACCACAGTGGATCACAATAGCACAGACATGTAGATCTACATGGTCATACCATACGACCGCATTTTTTGATGATTGTGTTCATCATACCACACAAAACAAGTAGATTATTTCAAAAACAGTCAAACCTGTCAACTGAGGGCATCCACGGGAATACTGGCCAATGTAAACAGATGGCCTTTCTAGGCAGGTTCTATAAAACACTTTTCTTCCTCAAGGGAGACAAAATACATGACGACTATAGACAGGTGACTTTTATAGAGACATGGCCACTATTAAACTGGTATGACCGTACCTCTCCTTTTGTATACTGAGCCAATACTTTTTCTGGATGTATATCATGATGATCTTCAAACCAGAGGTAGGTAAATCCTGTATCGCTCTCCTCACGAGTACATTTACCTCCATGTACATGTAAAAAAGGGTTCAACAAGTGTTTGCCCCTCCCCTTAAACAAAACCTCTGCATCCGTCTCTGTCTCACTTACTCTCCTCACACCTTTCATCAAGAGAGCATCTAAACAAAAGTAATTATTCCAATTTCGCTCTCCTCATCAGGAACCTCCATGTAGAAAAAAAATTTGACCACGGTTTGCCCCCTTCCCCTCCGTATAGAAGAAGAAAAAACCCTGATCCGTTTCTGCCTCTGTCTTACCATCCTCACAGCTTTCACCACGATAGTTATCGAAGCAGAGACAGTAATACCTGTCTAGCTCTCTTGTACAAGTGCCTCCATGTAGAAAAGGGTTTGCCCCCCTCTCCTCTCCTCGCTTACAAATACCTGAATCTGCCTTTGCAATGTCGCACTTACCACACTTGCACCTTATTTTTTTGTAAACCATGATAGCCCTCTTATCTCGCCATGCTTGATCTCCTCATATGTACTAAGCATCTCCATGTTAGACAAGGGTCTTCCCCCTCCCGTACATAAATCCCAAATCCTTTACCTGCTTCCACCCCTGTCTCACTTACTTTCTTCACACCTCTCACCACGGTAGCGATCTAAACAGAGACAAATAAATCCTGTCTCTGTCTCCTCGCAAGTGCCTCCATGAAGACAAGGGTTTGAGCGGCATGCTGGTGACAGAAATAGCACAGGGGGATAAACATGGATGAGAAAAGTGAATACTCCAAGGTCTTATACATTCATAAAAAACAGTTTTGTAGAAACAGGGGACACGAGGGTTCATGTCTCATCCAATGGCTAAGAAATAAAAAAGAAATAAGAAAGCAAGAAAAGAGAGAAAGGGAAAGGGGGGTGTGACAGGAATTGAAACAAATACGCCTTGACCACTAGATCCCCCTAAACAGTAGCCTTGTAAATTCTTGATTCGTTTTTCGAGTAAGACCGATGCCCCTTCCACCCCCTACCACCCAAACCAACAAAAGTGCCGGAGGTGTGCCTTAAGTTCAATTCAAATTGACAAATGACCCACCATATTTGGGTTTCCGACACAGATACTTCAGAATATTTGTGATCAGTTGTGCGTCATTTATTGATCATGTTTTTATTTCAATGTCATATAAAATAATTGAAATGAAATAAAGAAATCAGTATCATATAAAAGAAATGGAATATTACTTTTGTGATTGACATGTGATGACATTTGTGGTCAAAATGGAAAGATTTACATTAATTTTGTAGTTGAAATGTTCTTACATGTTTTGTTATTTTTACATATGTGGTTGACAAGTTATGAAATATGTGTTTATTTTTGCATTTACGGGGGCAAAGTTTTCATATTTGTCATTTGTGTTAATTTCACACTCTGATCGCCCTCAAGCTGCAGACACTCTTTACCTAAACAATGCTATATTAATGAGGCCTAAAAGTAGGATAGGTGTGGGTGTGTGTGTGTGTGAGTGAGTGAAAGAGAGAGAGCTAAAGAGATAGGAACGGGGGAAAAGGGGGGAAGAAGAAGCAGAAGAAGAAAGAAAGAAGAAATAGAAGAAAAAAATGAAGCAGAAAAAAAAGAAAAAGTCGACAAAGAAGAAGAAGAAGAAAAAGAAAAAGAAGACGAAATATAAGAAGAACAGATAGGTCCATATCCTAGACTCAAGGGTTAACAGAGGTGGGATTACTGGAAGATAAACCGAGCCGTTTCGTCTCACTAACTTCTACGCGTCGAAAAACAACAACAATGGGACTCGAAGGCGTTTCTGTCTCATTTCCATATTAATCGTGTTTGTCCAGCCGTTGATCTGTAAGTTAGTTGTGGCTATGCAGAAATTACTCGGTTTATCCTTCTGCATGTTGGATGTCCACCTCGGTTGCTGGTGCACTGAGATCCGTGAATTCGCAGGCTCGTGCTCGGCTGTACTGACCCCTTTTTGGTAATGGGTAAGTGAAGCCATGATTGGACATACAGTTGGGTTTTCCTTAAGCTGAAGCTAGTATAGTATGGCGGTAAAGCTGGACAAAAAGGCAATTTTGTCTAACTAAATCACCAACTTTTGCACATTTGTGTTCAAAAATTTAAAAGAATGTAAAAATCATGGTTTTTAATTTTTTTACAAATTTTTATATATATTTTTTTATGAGTTTGAAGTAATAAACTTTTTAATGTACATTTGAAGTTGGATATTACACACAAAGTCATTATGTAAGGCGCAATGAAACATGAAAGTGTGATGTACTCTCAATATATAAGTTTTTTTCTTCAAACTACCTATATTTCCAAGTTTTGTACACACCATAAATCTGACCATTGAAACGCCTTTTGTATGTACATGTGTTGTCAAGCCACACACGGAAAAGAAATGATCATATGATATGATAGATAAGTCATTCGACAATTTCCTCATGGCTGGACTATTATCAGACCATGTGCATAAAAACAGAAAGTTTGTTCGACCGAGATTCACCAACGCATTCAGTAGTGCCTCATTAATCTTTTTTATTTAATCATAGCAAGAACATAACAAACACTAAATCGATATAAATGCAAAATAGTGTATAGGGCGTATGTTTTCATAGACCTAGTTACTTGAGATTCGTAAGAACTGGAACAGCAATGTCACACGGATGTGCAAAATAAAGCATGCGGCAGATCTTTCGAAGTCAAGAAAGTTTTCATTTTTGAACGGTTTCAGTTTTGCACAAAAATAGACCCTTTCCGGCTTCGTCGCCGTCATATAGGCTGCAGACACGTTGTACATGGTCGGGGAGAAGAGTTGATATCTTTTCCCAATTTACAAACAGTGAAGTGAGTGAGCCAAAAAATACACTTTATGATAGTGAATGTAATTTTTGCATGGAACTTTACTAGATAAGAGTTACTAATAGCCACTGATCTCCCTATTTGAGTAGGGAGCTGATAATTCCAAACATGTGAACCAATAAGATTTGCTTTTTCTTAACTCTTTAACTTAACTTGTTCTTTGATTTACAAGTGAATATAAACAATCAGTTGATTAGATATATTTTACATACTTGAGTTTATCTAAAACACCTTTCTTATTATAAACATATACTTAGTAAACAATCTGATAATGTGCAATGTTGAATATGGAAATAAGCCGTAACTGAAACGGGCACTGAGATGTGAATTAATGTTTTCTGATATTGTGCCGCAACGAATAAAGGATTACAGTCCTGAAGTAGAGTCTCATTGAAAAATTGAGTAGGGTCTATTATTTAGCTGAGGCCTCCTTAGGCCTTCAAGTCCACCTTACATAATATCCATGGATAAGGTAGCCTGGTGAGTATTGATTCCATTGTGAGGTCAATGTATCGTAATACGGATAATATGGATAAGCTTGCGCCGACCCGGTTGGTTGACTGGCATTGGATTATAAAGACTATTATTCCTTGTAAAGACTTAAAAGAGAAACTCATGTAATACAACTTCCTTATCTTCTAAGGATTACATTTACAATTGATTTAATCGCTTAATTGAAAAAGCACTCGATGCCCCCCGTCCCCTTCTCCCATCTCTCTCTCCATTTATGTTTGTGTGTGTGTGTGTGTATCTTATACTGATCTCTCTCTCTCTCTTCCTCTCTCTCTTTTTCTGTCTGCTTGTGTGTGTGTGTGCGTGATTGTGTCTATGTCTCTCTCTCTCTCTCTCTCTATATATATACATATATATGTCTCTATTCCTCTTCTCTTTTCTTCTGTAACTCCGTCTGGCTGAGACGTTGCACTCATTTAAATTCGATATCGCTTACATGTTTGTTTGGATGTATATGTACAGTAGAGCTCGCGGGCAAGTACCCATCGGCGCCCGCGGGCATTTGCACTAGTTTGCACGGGCGCCTATGTAAAAACCTGCGGGTTACCCGCGGGTGCATGGGTACTTGCCCGCGAGCTCTACTGTATTATATATACAGTATATAACCTAAACCAATCTTCTGTATATACCCTCCTCCTATATATCCTCATAAGTAGCCTACATGTCTGTTTGAAGCCAGAAGGGTGTTAACTCATATTCTTCATACAGAGTTATACCCCCTTTTGGCTCTGAACAGCTAGACAAACTTTACTTTCTATAACGGGTCTATTGTCGTATTTTAATGCAGTTCTAATACATTTTATATTGTCCAGCAATCATGGTAAGAGATCGTACAGAACAATACGATGCCCTTATGACGATCCTTTCTTGATTATATAGAGAGGTAATTTTAGGTAGACAGTGTCTAGTGGTTGAGAAATGTATACCTATCATCTGCATCATCGTATTGTAGGAAAGTATTTTTCGCTTGCCTTTTTAAAAGAAGGTCACCCCTTTTCGTCCTTTCAAACTCACCAGCGGCGATGTTGGTCTCTCACGGAATAACATGGCAATATAACTGCTCATGCGTGATATGCCTATCATGGTGTACTAGTACTTACAGGGAGATGGTAGTCAGTTTCCATGTGCTGTAGGTCATAATTCGCTGACTCCATACTTGTTGGAAATACCATTAATGGGTGTACAAGTCTGAAAACAGCAAATCCGTAGTCCCATCAAGAAATATCCATAGTCTCTCGGAGAGTTGAGGGGAATAATGACTTTTCCATATAGGGGCGCTTGGTTGAAAATGAGGAGCTTTACATAATGCCTGTTGGTCTGGTGTTTGACAACACATGTTGTTGGGTAAATACCTGCGTGGTGTTAAATTCCATTTGGAGAGCCCACTACTATGCCTCTTTAACTCAATCGTTATTCCTTCTCTATATTCCTTTCTCACCCAAACCCTCCTCACGGCCCCCATTCCCACTTTATAATGTATGAACCAGTGGAAGAAGATTTTTTTTGTTTCAATCTCAATGTTGATTTTAAAAATATACTATACCGTCCTATCTCCCTGTCTTCCTTATCACTCTCCTTTCTCACCTATATATACCCACTTTTCTGGACCTCGTTGCATAAAACTTACCACTGATGGTAACTTTACCATCAACGGTAACTTCCATGGAAACCTTGATTTGATTAACTGTGGAGTGATGTTGCCAATGTAGTTAATATTGATGACAAAGTTAAAATTAGTGGTAAGTTTTATGCAACGGGGCACTAATGTGTACACATCAGTCGCACGAAGCCAGGCTTCAGAACTAGAGTAAACTGTTCGGAACAAACCCTCACTTCCAAGATCAACAAACGGAATCAAACGTTCTTTTTGTGTGACAACCTGTGTAAATGGTACTCGAAGAGAAAGTACGTGTCTTCGCTTGTGTGTATATATATATATATATCTTTTCTTGTTAATGACTGCTTAAAAACGTATTTGAAAGATTTAACCAAAAAGACCGCCATTTAATTGCTTTAAGGTATACTAAGGAATCAGAGATTTCGTCTCAACAATGTTCTTCGCTTTCTGAGCGAATGCGTTTCTCAAATGCACTCTGTGTAAAAATTGCAAGCATTAAATGCCGAATATTTGTGTTTGGTTTTATAAATTCCCAAGTCAGTTTGGATATAGAAATATATATCGTTTCGATTTTGAGAAATAGTTGAATCACTGGTGTAGGTGTTATCTGAATTCACCGGCTTTTTAGAGTATTGGTATCCTTTCCACTAGCGATGTGAAATTATACTTCTTCATGTGATTTGTATGAAATAAATACGAATTGAATAATTGGTATCATTATTCGCAGGACTGGGGCTTAAGCATTGACTATTCGCTCCATTGCAGTCCTGTCACATCACGGCTGCTGATATATGTCCCAAAGAATCCCATCAATACCACTGGAGAACATAAATAAATTCGCACAAAATATCCATGCAGAACCAAGACAAGTGCTGGTAAAAGGCACAGGCCTTGCCGATCCAATGCTGTCTGGCTTTACGAAAAATAACATATATTTTTACAAAAGGGGCTCCATTGCTGGATAGTTGATGAGCTAAATGGCAAGATTTGAAAAGAAAAGAAGGTTTGACCAAGGGTAGAAAAAATAGAAAACCTTCTTCTTCTGCAGAGTTAAATATTTGGTATCGATCGAAGTGGAAAGAGTGGGAAGAATATCCATTACAAGTATTCTTTGTAATGAGATTACAAGAGATTGAGAAAAGCTTTAAACACCAAAGAATTCAACATTAAATCATACAGATATTTATGCATCGTTCAGTCACTATTTTGAGTGTATACACGTTGGGAAGAAACACAGATCTATATGGAGGTTAAAATACGCATGTATGCCTATTTTTCCTGAGCGTTTAAAACATGTTTTATTGTTTTAAAAGGTCGTTTTAGGCACTTAAATTAATGTAATTTAGCAGTTTTTATTCATTTATTCTCCGAATTTACAATAAAAACAAAATATATATATATATATATATATATACTAAATCCAACTAATAGCTTACATGAGATCGGGGACGAAGGCAATTTGCCTTTTTGAAAATACTTTTAGACTACACGGGAGTTTTAGATTTGCGGGGAGATTATTGAATTGAATAGCACCTCTGTAAGAGAACGTACGTTTACAATAATCTGTTCTGGGTTTTGCCAACAATAAGTTTCCATGAGACCTAAGCGAATAGTTGTATTGACAGTATTGGAAGCAGACTTTTAAATACGGAGGAGCAAGGTCATTTAAAGCCTTATAAACCATAGTATTCAGATGACAGTAACGTCTAATTGTTAAAGATTTCCAGCCTAAGCGAGCATTTTTATTTATAGAAGCGACATAATTTTTGTTTATATTTTTATGTTTTTTCTTTTTGGGGTACAACTCCAAAAAGGACACTCTTCCAATCGTAAAGAACGTGCATCGAAAGTGGGATTTTCCTGAACCCTCCTTTATGACAAATTATATTGTAACATTTTCGAACCATCTTCACTGATATGATAACAAATTTACAGCATGCCCGCGCGCAACTACTATGTATCATTATAAACTTTTACACGATAATCAAACATTCTTTTATTTTCCTCCATAGGTGGAGACGTTTCACGAAGAGAGATGGGGATAATGTACATCGTGTTTGGGTTCTTGGCTGTCTATGTTCTGCCGTATACATCTGCAGAAAATACATGTAAGATAATTCTTATACTAGCATTATTCCACTTCAACCGACCAAGGAAAATGTTTTGCTAAATAGCTAAATGAAAACAATATTTTCTTGTCAAAATGTTTCTTAATTGGACACATTAATATATTACTTAAAGTTGAACATGATGAGGACAAATTATAACGAGGAATTCAAAATAAATGTATTGCCGATTTGAAGTTTTAAACGCGTACTTCGTAGAAATGATTAATATCATAACACATTAAGACGTGCTCTTCGCTATTGTGGATTTGGTATAGATTGAACTTCTTAATTTCTATGTATCTGGTCATTGTTTATAAAAAAATATAGCATATTTCATATAAATTTGAATACATGATTATATTGTACGAGCAGAAATTGCGCACAAACTTTGCATTTTTTCCCCTAATTACATTTTTCTTTTCATGCAGACGACATCTACCCCGTTTCTCTCTCTCGTAACTCGGAAACCGAAATATCGTCCCCGAACTATCCGAGCAACTACGACAACAACCTCAATATCGTATGGCGGGTACAGGCACCTGAGAACTCCCGAGTTGTCGCCACTTTCAACGACGTTTCCCTCGAATATTACTATGATAACCTCATCGTCGGTTTCGGATCGGGTCCCGATGGTGCTGGATCAGCCGTACTGGCCCGGTTTACTGGTACAAATTACACGTCTGAAGTAAGATCGCCTGGTGATACCATGTGGATTTTATTTACCAGTGATGTCTCAAAAACAAATCGAGGATTTGATGCGCGCCTGATTGCTGTGGAGCGTCCAGGTAATTATTATGATGATAACTAATATTTGTGATAATAGGATAATTGTTGCTACTATTTTAGATTTTATTATGCGTAGGATTATGTTAGACTAAAACATACGAGGAAATAAGACACATATCAACAGATGTCTGTATTTTAAGCCGACATATATCTTTTTCATAAGAATGTTGTATAAACAATAAAAGAAAGTAACAAAATACCAGCAGAAGTAAAATATCTAAATTGGCTGATGCCAGAAAAAAATAAACGCACAATGTGGAATATTACGATTGTTACATCTTACTATGACTTCATTCTTGCGTTATATTATTTTCACGAGTTCCTGTTCTCCCTTCTAACATATCACTTCCATATGTTAAACTCTCTAATACTTAATAACGCTTTTATTGATTTTTTTTTTCGTTATTGGTTATTCATTATTGCTTATTTATTCATTGCAACCATATGGTTGGATTACAAATACAAATAGAAACACAAAGCGATACATAGCAATGGTAGAAACAATTTACACAATGATTTTCTATAGAATAAATAAAATGTATGGTACTTAAATAAATCAATAACTATATGTGATGGCTACAATCATACAATATTGCAAAAACAACAAAACTAGGTAAACTGGGTATTAATCCAGCAAATTATGATTACAATTGCCATTGCATCATCGATCTCTAGACCTTAACGCGCTATTCCTCTCTATTATTCTCTCCTAACTTGAAATTACAGGTTGCCAAGGTGATGAGTTTCAATGCAGTAGCGGGCTCTGCATTTCTCCCTCGCAAATATGCGACGGCTTCAACGACTGTCTGGACTTCTCAGATGAAGATTCATGTCGTAAGTTACACAAATTAGCTATGTTCACACGGCACTGTCATAGTCATAAACTGTATGTTTGCGAAACCTCGAAGTTATTTACAACGATGCACTACCACGACGAGCGTTCACACGGGGCCGAAACAACGAGTTTTCAAAGTTAACTACAAGCTGAGGAAAACATTCATTTAACGATACAAGCTGGCGTAACCTTAAATTTAATTGCGTCCATTTGGTACATAACTTCGAATGAGGACCCACTGATGCTCGTAGTTATCGCGCTAATCTTAAGATCTGCCGTGCTTTGTAATTTCAAGTTAACTTAAAGGTATAGACCAGTTTTGGAAACGCCCCCTCAAAAAATGAAATGAAAGCTCTTATTACCAATCATGTGAAAGAATATATGTTTTTACTAATACGTGATGATACAAATTTTGCCGGGAAACCGCCTATTAGTTGATATATTTGGTAAATTATCGTATCTATCCGGACCGGATACATATAGGGTAGTCCCATATACATCTTTCTGTGTACAGTGCTTGTAACTTTACCAAGACTGGGCCAAATTTCTTATCATTTTGATGATTCCAGAACCTTGCAGTACACACCAATACTTATATGGTAGTTGATCAACCTTTTCTGATTGATTCCACAACGTTTCTTTCACAATGCAATCTCATGACCAGAACTGGTCTATACCTTTAAAGTTTCTTAACCACGAGTAGTAGTTAACTACAATATAACTTCGAAGTTTGTAAGTTAACGGACAGTCGTGTAAACGTCTCTACTTGCCACTTAAGCGCCCTTGATTTTTTGACGCATTAAACAAAAAATGATGTGTTTGAAATCAACCAATCAATCCGTCAATAAAGGTTTATTCATGCTATCAAAAACAAGTGTAGTACATATCCTTCTACATCAAAACCAGCCGAAGTTGGATTTTCATGTTTACACGTTTGCGTAGGCATTATAACATTTAATTACAATTTCAAAAAGATACCAACATGTTAAAACAGATACATATATACCCCCAAAATACTGATCTGCTATATGACTTGGGTATAAATTATATTCGTTGAAATATACGTTTTGCCTCCCAGGTCACTGAAACGTATGTAACCTGATGACAATACTACATTATTATACAGAATATTGTGACTTCTAAAAATCTATTTTTTCGACTTGAAGCGATTTGTGAGCCAGTACAACTAGAGGTTTGCAGGGAAAGACTGGCTTACAACACCACCCTCTTCCCGCATCGCTTGGCACAAAACGCACAGGACGCAGAGAGAAACTTTACAGAAATAGTAAGTTTACCCCCCCCCAAAAAAAGAAAAAAAACACCCCCAATTTCATCACATGGATTCCGTGGTCTAGTGAATAAGTCTCCGGACTAAGAAGCGCAAGCTATGGGTTCGAATCCTTGTCACGGCACTACTGTCATATGGCAAGACCTTCATCTACACTTGCCACTCTCCACCCAGGTGAAGCAAATACATACCCGATAGGAATTAGTTACTTGAAATGCAAGAGCGCCATAACAGAGGCCATGATAAATCCAGGGGTAGTTACAGTGGAGCGCCATGAGAGTCAAGTAAAACAGACAAGAGTGCGATACAAGAACCCTATATCCTTATTATCATTTTTTTAATACTGATTTTGAGATCGAATTGCTTGATGAAACACAACCTGACCTGTCTCTTCTAGCTCAATATATAATAATTATGTTCGTAATAAAATATCTATGAATCCTTTTAATCCTTTCATATCAATATCTTAGGCTATGGGCTATTGTTCACTTAATTGAAATTGTAAAATCGTTTATGATAATTATGGCTATTCGCACTTGATAAAGGCTTTAGGCCGACCTTAGGTCTGCTGTATATTTTGGTTTTCAAACGAAAATGGAAAAGACATTTGCACAGTCAATTATGCGGGAACTGTGTAATGTGACAATAGTTATTGTTTTGTTTCGTCGCCTATCGACTCGCAATCCTTTTTTACCCGTTTATTATAAGTAGATGGAAGTAAACATAAAATTACTTAGATCTTAAAGGCGAGTATTCGAACAAAGAACAAATGTGAACTTCTAGTTGTTGGAGCCCCATGCATTTCTGGGATATTAGAAATACATTTAACAACTAAATTATCCATACGCTTACCGAGTTTTGTAATTTTTTAAGTACGTGAAAAATTGATTTGTCCCGATTTATGTTATTTTGAGAATGTGACATAGTAAAGCTAACACCTAAAAGTATTCAACAAAGACGCTGAATATCTGTATATGACCCCTCCCCCCTCCCCCCAAAAGGGAAAAACATAATCAAAACAAACTCAACCTAATATAATAAGTAAGTTTGTTATTGAGTATATATTTTCGGAAGGATTAAAGTAGAAGACGCTAAATTCGTGAGGGGATATTTCATATTGGGCATCTACTTTCCAAATCATAGGGGACGGCCCCACCCTCCGCCGGATTTCGGCCAATGATTACGGCTCTGTATTGCAGGGCACAACATGAACCGTCATAAATTGTTCCATTCTAATTTTAAAATTATCCAGGTATCCAGCATTTCGTCCTGCCACGAAAATCTCTTGAGCCTGACCTGCAACCTACTGTATCCAGAATGCACCCATAACGGCCCCGCCCAAAGGGTGTGCTACTCGGATTGTGTCGCCATCACTGACGCCTGCCAAGCCCCTTTGAACAGTCCCTCAACCGTCCGTGGCCCTTTGACTGCTCTCAGTTGACTGACGACCAGGCTGGTGATGGCTTATGTTTTGCTGCAGAAGGCGGTAAGGTCAACATCTAAATATCATGTCTAATTTTGTTTTAAAAATTCAATGGTATTGGAGGCCACACTTCATAGAATAAGGAATGAATATTCATAAACCATCAAACAAATCTCGGCCATCTATCAAGTAAATGCGGGAAAAAATGAGAGAGATTTATGCCCATCTTTGTTTGAGGTATGTTATATTTTGTCTGGTTAAAAAATAGAAAAGGTCAAAAATATCCCTATCGGTTCAGATTTTTTTTTTTTTCTTCAAAGAACAAGAATGACAATATTAGGGGAGGGGGTGATGGGACATCATTCTCTTAATCTGTTCATTCCAAACAATACATATATTTCTCAAAAGTCAATGTTCTGTTCATCACTTGTACTACATCTTGTAAAGAGAAGACTATTTTAGTGCTAGGCCAATTTCTGACAGAGCGATATTGCCGTCTAATTTCAAATATGACGTAGTATAAGTTTGATGCAGTCCACCGAGAACCATGGACGCATTCTTTTAAAAAACACGATGAATAAGGTTGTTTCGTACAACCCTTGACTGTAATTTATATTGTATTCTACATCATTACTTCAAAAATCTTTTCGATACCAATATCTGATGACTAACGGTCATCCTGTTCGGAACATCGGGCCTCCATCTCTCTTCGTATAAGCCTTGACTCTTGACTGTAATTTATATCGTATGCAACATAATTAATTTCTTCTCAGATCTGCTTGATACCAGTATCTGCGGGACACGCCCTGCCTACGCCCTCGACCAATCCAGGGTTGTTGGTGGTATCAATGCACGCCCAGGGGAATTCCCTTGGATTGGATCTTTGAGGGAAGATGATGGCTCCGATGGGGGTAGTTTCTTCTGCGGGGCTACTTTGATTACCTCACAATGGGTGCTCACGGCTGCCCATTGCGTGTAAGTATTATATAAGAACGGCCCTCTGCTCTCACACCCATCTTTTCCAAAATCATTATGCCCTATACCCCTATATCCTCACATCCGTAAACGTTAATACTTTCGTGAAAGTTCATCTGTATTGGTGATATTCGTTTTACTATACTCCCCGAATGTCTTGTTAAATACATATTATTTCATTATTATGTTCTTCTATTATTGCGTGTAAACCTATATGATATGATTATTATATATATTTTGTGTTTTTGATCTGTACAAGATTTCTCAATTCGGCCTTTGTCCGCGATTGAATTTTGTTAATAATAAAATGTTTTTTTATTGATAAACCATTTCAGTTTCAACAAAGTCAATTTCAATTTCAATTACGTAGGTTCATAATAACCCTCATTTCAAGTTTTACTCAGTATAACAATGATATGGCTGTATATGAAATAATAAGCTAGAAGCAAACCAGAGTGATTTAATATATATTATTTATTAGATGTTTTTAAGAAGGCTCTCAGAACTCTCCTAACCAATGATTATCGTTATTTGGCTACTTAATATTAATAATAACAACAGTGGGTTCTTGTCTAGCGCTCATATTTGTCCGATTTGACACTCCTGGCGCTCCGCAATTATTACCCGGCTTTTCTGTTGAAAAGATCCTGAAATTCCGACTTCGGAAATATAATGGGCTACGATTTTAAGTGATCCTGTTCAAAACTGGAAAAGAATTCTACTATCCTTTCAAATGTTGCTTTCCACAAAGCTTTTTTTTTTATTTTCAATTCAGAATTTAAAACTTGATGTCAATATATACTTTCACATGACGGGTTTGGCTGATTCTAATTTATGTACATTTTGCTTATCCTCTGTCGAAAGTATTTTACACTTGTTTTGGGACCGCCATTTTACGCATCAATTTATTCAAGACTCCCAGAGCTCTCTTCTTAACAATGCAGTGCACTTGAATTACAAAAAAGATGGTAAACAATGTAGCTTTAACCTTTTCATTTTTTATGCAAAACAATATATATTCTCTACAAAATTGAAAGAAGAATGGTTTTCTATAGGTTCTCTCAAGAATATCTGAAAAGTTTTTGTGAAGTTGAGCGGGTTCTTTGTATAAAAAACAATTACATGTAGTTCGTTTTATCAGTAGATAATTATGACCTATGTACAACTGCTGGAACCATGTTTGTTGTTTTTACCACTATCTCATATACGTTTGAAATAATTGAGTTGCTGCTTTCGTGTTTGATATAATAAATTAAGTCTCTCATTGAAAGAAAGAAGAAGAAAAAACATTTAAACAAATCATTTTAGTAAATGGCGTATGGGCTAAGTGCCTTCAAACGTTCGATTAGCGGAGGAATAACGTTGTCGAAGTGCCACATCGTGCGCAACGGCTGTACCCTCGAACCATTGCTTCTTATTATTAGGTTTGATTATCATATAATAACGAAGTCACAATGACGCCTCGTGTGGAACGCGCATTATGGTTTAATCGCAATTATGCCATAGGTCCTGAATTGCCCTTTCGTTTTGATATTTTCCTCCCAGAGAATACTACGTTGATCGGGTGATCTTCGGAAACCTTCGGTTGTCAGGTGAGTCCGAGTACGAAGTGAATGCCGAAGTGGCCGATGTCATCATCCATCCCGACTACGACGGCGAGACCAGCGACGCGGACATCGCTCTACTGCGTCTGACTGAGCCGGTGTCTGTCAGTGATTACGTCAGGCCAGCATGTCTAGCCTCATCGTCAAATGAACTGAGTGATTATCGTCGATGCCTCGTCGCTGGTTGGGGCACTATCTCTGAAGGGGGAGGTACGCATTTTAATCTTTGATTCTTGACGTTGATGAGCCTATATGTTCTGACAAGCCTATGTTCCAGCAATATGTATGTGACTGCATGCATGGATAAGTTTTACTTAGACTGACCAAAAGAAGAATTTGTTATTTTAGCACGTGCTTGCGTGGCCTGTTTTGTAGGGAAGGCGATACACGGGGTCGTGGGAAAAGATGGATGTCGTATGCCATATAAAATAGGAGCATCTGCACACAGGGGTTGCGGAACATTGGCATTTTGGAACATATGAGTATCATAAAGGTATCGGCAGACAGGAAAGGGGTCGGAAGTTAGGGTGAAACCAGAACGTAGGGGTAAAAGAGGACCGTATGGGTGAACCCATAACACGTGGGGGGTAAACTGAAACATAGGGATGGAAATACATAGGGATGACGAAGAATAGGGGTATCAAAACGGGGGTTACGAAACTTAGGAATTTCAAACATAGGGTTGTCGAAACGTAGCGATGTCGAAATAAAGAGTTGTCAAAACATAGGTCGTCGAAACATAGGGATGTCGAAACTTTTTTTTTTCCAAAGAAAAAATGTATTCAATCATTCTTGAGCAAGAACAAAACAGTAGACTTGAACAAAGTATATGTTGTGACATATTGGTAAAACAAACATTGTTACATCAGTTGCACATGTCTCCATTTATCTAGTAATATAACAAATTTATTGCGTTTGATAGAAAGAACCCGCTCAACTTCTTAAAAACGTTTAAGCATCTTCTTAAAAGAATTCAAAGATAACCATTCCCTTTTGCATTTCGCAGAGAATATATAGTATTTTGCATATAAAATGACAAAATTAAAGTTCGATTGCATACCATCTGGGAAACCAAACAAAAAGGATTTTGTTATTTAAGAGCACTTCATTGTTTAGAATAGAGCTTTGGAAGTCTTGAATGAATCGATGCGTAACAGGGCATTTCCAAAACAAGTGTGGAATACTTTCAACAGAGGATAAACAAAATGTACATAAATTAGAATTAGCTATACCCAATATATGAAGATATTTGTTGACCCCTAGTATTCGATGTAAAATTCTGAACTGAAAATAACGAAGTTTCGTAGAAAGGCAACATTTTAAAGGAATAGTGTAAAGTTACTTCCAGTTGTTTGCGTTGGCACCACTGGTAGCGGCGCGTGTAGGCGATCTAGATTCAGCGCTAGTAGTGGCTGTGTAGAATGGTGCTAATGTGCCACGCCCTTGAAACTTAATGTTGTCGAAACATAGGGGTTACGAAACATAGGAATGTCGAAACGTCGGGATAGCAAAACATAGGGTTGTCGAAAAGTAGCGATGTCAAAACATAGGGTTGTCGAAAAGTAGCGATGTCGAAACATAGGGATGACGAAACTTAGCGTGTCGAAACATAGGGGTGACGAAACTTAGAGTCGTCAAAATATAGGGATGTAGAAACATAGGGGTGACGAAACTTAGACATGTCGAAACATAGGGGTGTAGAATAATGGTTGTTATTGTAACCGACCTTTTGTTGAGTGGTAATGCAACATAAATACAATCAGTATCGTAATATGGAAACATGGATATGTTTATTTACTCATCAACATGATCAAGAAGGCTAAGTTTATGACATTTTCATACAGATATTTCGGAGACCTTACAGAAAGCGGTGGTAAATCTTCTAGACCAAGAATGGTGCGATTCCGACATTTCTTACAACGGCACACTGACGGATAACATGATATGTGCCGGGTACGAACGAGGAACGATTGATACCTGTCAGGTAAAATAAATCTCAAATTATATGTCAAAAAGAGAGGTAAGTTTGCGCAGTCTCCTATGATATACATGAATAGTCGAGATCTGAGAACGAGGAGGTGGCGGGAGATGTGGGAGATGGAAGAGTACGATGAGGAGGGAGTTGAGAGGAGGAAATAATGATGATAATAATAATCTTTTAAAGTCCACTCCAAATTGTATTAAGTTAAACCAAAAATGGAAATTCTTTTTGCCCAGTTGATCGTGAGCCCGGCAGCCACTGAGCAGCGCCAGAAAGGGGGAGGAGAACAGTCAGCAACACCTTACATACACTCAAATTGAGAGGAAATGCACAAACGACAATTTTCTATGTATTTTCAAAATGACAAGGAGGAAGGAAGAGGAGAAGGAGAAGAGAAAGAAGAAGAGGATGGGGAAAGTGAGGGGTAGAGGAGGAAGAGAACGAGGAAGAAGGGGAGGGCAAAGGAAGAAATGTGACGAGGAAGAAGGGGACGAGGAGGAATAGGAGGAGAAGGAGTTCGGGGTGAGAAGGAGTAGAGTAGAAGGAGGAGGAAAACATTCTTTGATTCCAATAATATCGTTTACCATATGTCACCAGGGCGACAGCGGTGGGCCTTTGATCTGTGAGGGTGATGATGGTCGATGGCATCTGGTCGGAGCAACAAGCTTTGGAGATGGATGCGCAAGACCACTCTTCCGGGTGTCTATACCCGAATCTC
The DNA here is from genome assembly GCA_037976565.1 of Mesocentrotus franciscanus. Taxonomy (NCBI): domain Eukaryota; kingdom Metazoa; phylum Echinodermata; class Echinoidea; order Camarodonta; family Strongylocentrotidae; genus Mesocentrotus; species Mesocentrotus franciscanus. The sequence goes on along the minus strand of CP137674.1, from coordinate 15,948,659 downwards.
ACAGTTCCAAGATTTTATTACAGCTGTGGTTTCGGATGGTAGGTATAGGCCGTTATGCCATCGTGCGCTTTACGATCAGACTACAACGAAATTTTGGAAGAAGCGATTGAAGAGTTGCCACTCGCTCATTCTCGGGAAGTTAGAATAATATTTATCATGATCTCTAAAACTGATGTCTATTTTTGGATCTGTTTATGTGAACTTTTCAATTAGTCTTTTTAAACACTTGGAGATCAATTCACGATTCAAACCATTCAATTTTTCTCTGTATAAATTATGACATCATTAAGCTTAGGGTCAAAAAGTTTTCTTTCAAAATCACTTTTTCTTTTTGTTGATGTGAATCATCAAATCATCAAAATGTCTAGAATGATAATAAGATCACATTATTACAACTTAAATTTGATTTTCATGTGACAGTTAATAATTAAGTCTCGATCAACTCAAGAAAAATTGTTAAACATCAGTCATAAATGAGATGATGACAATGATTTGATCCCAACTTTATTCTCCCATCAGCATACTCACCGGGGATCTACGAAGTCGACCTTGACGACGGCGTTCCCACATCCATCGTGTCGCCGAACTACCCGATGAACTACGACACCAATGACGTCATCGTCTGGAAGATATCGGTCCCGGTTGGCCGCAGCGTAAGACTGGACGTCGTTGAACTTATCCTAGAGACCTACTACGATTATCTGTACGTGGGTGATGGACTGTTTCCACAAAGTTCTACCGAGTTGGCGAGAATGACGAGTTATGTCGTCAGCCGGTCTGTGACGTCACATGGACGTCACATGTGGATGAGGTTTGTCAGTGATTACTCAATTACTGACGCTGGGTTTGAGGTTGAACTGAACTCCGTGGATCCAAGAGGTAATTCTTTAACTCCCTGCAGAATATTTTCGTTTTCTTTACTCTCAAAGCTTGTCGGGATATTTCATCTTCTTACTTTATATGATTTTCTTCTAAATCGTAGGTAAATAGAATGTATACTCATGATGATTTAAAAAGAAATATAACCTCAGTAGTCATAAAGATATACCATCATAATAGTTTTAATCGAAAATGTAAGGCATCATTTGCGTCTGGCTGACAGCTTATTGATATTGATTCTTTGAAGTATAAAGATCATAACCACAGATCCCCTTTGGAATGTGTCTCAAGTACATGTTTCTCAAAAGAGTACATGTATTCCTTTTCCCACAACTTGATAGTGATATTAAAGTTTTTATATTTCATTTAAGATACAGAATGTAATGCTGTATATAAGCCGTGGGTAAATTTGTTGTAGACTCGTGACAGTTGGTATTCATAGCAAGGTTAATGAAACAGCGCCCATTAATCGATTCACTCGATTACTCAACCAATAATTATCATTGACGCCTTTTTAAACTAAAACAGCACAGTAAAACAATTGTTCTTTTTTTTTCTCTCTCTCTCATATCTTTCATCTCTTTCTCTCTCTCTCTCTAACTATCTGTAATTGTATCTCTCTTTCTATCTCTATCTCTCTTTTCTCTCTGAATAGATGATAATCAAGTCATATCCGTCGTCGACAACACGCCTGCCAACACGGTAGAGATCTCTTCCCCTAATTACCCTGCCAACTACCCTGCCAACGTGTACGAAATCTGGCGAATCGTTGCCCCGACCAATTACACGGTCCTGGCCGTGATCCTTGATGTTGATCTCGGATCCGGGGATGGTGCCCTGATCGAGATCGGCTACGGGACCAGTCCTCACAGTTCCACGATCCTGCATACACTCACCGCTGATGACTATATTTTGGGGATCGTCTCGTCACCGAATAACGCCCTCTGGATAAGATTCCAAACAGGGAATCAGACAAGCGGAAGGGGTTTCGCCATGCATGTACTCGCTGAACGATTAGCAGGTTCTTGAACATTTTTGGGGGGAATCATTAACCGGACTTTATCTAGAGTTGCCTTTTAATAAACCAACATCCGGACTATATACATATAACCATGTAAACATCATTCAATGAGAAATAACTATACGACCTGGATAGTAGTTTTAATGTACTTAAGTTTAACGAGTCATTTAATAGTTAAACTCATTAGAAACGTGCAAACAAAATAAAAGGTGTGAGATTCATCATACGAAAATATATTATTCTACATTATATTTAAACACCCCATCAATCTGTTCTGATTTTGTTTAATTAAATGAACAATGGAAGAAAAGACAATTTTGGGGCGAATGTACATTTTCATACAGTACTTACTAGTGGGTATTTGACCTCATATGGTATTTTAGAGTACCTTTATATGTTCATAATTTTGTGTACACTTCCTGAAATTGACTACACTATGATATAATCCTACCCAATGTACAACAGTCAACTTTTTAAACTTGATAACTTGATAGCTATTTGATAACTTCATTGTTCACAAATCGTGGAAATTGCTTATCACCAGTGATACAGAAAAGAAAACGATTAACATATAGGTAAATATAAAAAAACACGATACACCCCGAAAAAAAAAGATCTTCCTAATTTTGTTTTCATTACTACTTCATGTCATTCAGTACCGATGTGTCATGTACATTAAATCTATGTTGTTCTATCTACAGATGTAAATGAATGCCAGAGAGATCCTTGTCAAAATGGAGGCACTTGCATGGACCTCATAGATGGTTACCTATGTAGTTGCCTGGATGGATACAAAGGAAAGGATTGCAATCGAGGTCAGTCATATCTGTGGTCAGGAAGTGTCGTGGTTTAGTGGTTCTTTCGCTTGCATTTCATAAAGGGGTCGAGAGTTCAAATCCTGAGCCCGCACTAGCGTCCCTTGACCAGAAATTAATAACTGTTGCATGACAGCAACATGACATGCAATAACGATATGCCATTATGTCAATCCAGGTGTAAAATAATAATATTCTGGGTTTATATAGCGCTTGATACATCGACGATGTCTCTAAGCCCATTATATATATTTATATATATCATTACCTTGGTCGTCGGATTCAGGCTTGCCCGCACACAATGTATGCACACTCTCCACTCCCTTGGGAGCATTCCAGCCATGCACCATTTTACAGACGCTCACAATTCTGATTGTTACAATGGTTTCTAATATGCTAGAGGGGCTACACATTTGGTCTGTCGGCTTCAGCAAGAGTAGTACTGGAAGTTATTCAAGAGGACACCATTACTAATATCCCGTCTTTTATTTTGGTAGATTTTTTCCTTCGTATTTTGTGATTGTTTGTACATGGATAAGGATATGATACGGCTTTTAATACAAATAATAAAACAAATTGTTTTTTCGAGGAATTACATTACATCTAGTCATTCCTTAGTTTCGTTTGCTCTATGCATGAGACAATTTTGCCTAATCAGTGGGATTATTTAACTTACATAGAAACGAGACCTTTTTATACCTGTACTAGGTAAACCTGGAGCTAGGAGAACTGCTTTATGCTTGTTGAATCTTTTCCTTTCAATATGCTTTTATCCAATCTATATAAAATAAATTTGCCTTCCTTACTGCTCTCAGATGACAATGAATTTTTGTTGAATCTGTGAATGTGGTCGCCCTCCTTCAAAACGTTTGGAGATGTCTCTCCCCGTTCTCTTCTCCTTTAAATATGCTTTCATCCAGTCCAAACAAAATCGATTTTCCTTCCTTGCTGCTCCCAGATAACAATGAATGTCGGTTCGAGAACCCCTGCTACAATGGAGGAACCTGCTACAATGAATTCGGAAATTTCTCTTGCGAGTGCCCCGAAGGATATACGGGATCGGTGTGTGAGAATAACGTTGGTAAGTTTAAATGTTAGTATATATGCCTGGTGGCCGTACACTATTGCTAACCTAAGATGGAAATAAGTATGATTGTACATAGGTAATATCAGACATAAACAGGAAGCAGACCGCTTGAAGAACCCAGTAGAAAATGGCGAAACGTCACGGAGTAGTTGAAAGTAATTCCAGTAATTGATGTATAACATCGCTAATAATTTCTACGTTACTTGATGAATCATAACCTTTATGACAGTAATATCTCAATCATTGAATAAAGTTTTGATAGGACCGTTGAAAATTAGAAGTCGAATAATTATTTGGTTTCACATCCGAAAAGAAATTCTGGTTTAAGCAGGAAACAGCAAACAAAGGTGTAGATCAGAGAATACAAATTTATGATTAAGAATCAATGACGGAATTAATCAGTGTACACAAGTACACTACATCGAATCATCTTCTCCTTGACAAAGTTAACTGTTAGAAATAGATTTAATTTATCAAATGTATTGTTTATTGTTTATTTTTAATCGGTTTCTTACTTTTGTAGAGTTCAAAGTGATCTAATTAAACTAGTTCTGAATTACATTACATTTAATTTCCTGGAGATGGGATGGGTGCGCTGCGACTAGAGAGTCCGTGAAATGCCATGTTATATTCCTAGCTGTCTTGTCTTTTAAATAAGTGGATGTATCGTAGTGCAGAGGTTCATTCACTTAACGCTCAATCCAAAGATTGAGGGTTCAAACCCCGGCCCATTAATCCACATTTGCCAATCTCCGCCCAGGTGTAAACGTGTGTCTGTCAATTATTCTATCTATCTATCTATCAAGGTATCTTCTCCCAGCATGCAGGCTAATTGCAACATTTTTCCACACATCTCTGTTTTCTGCTATACTAGTATACTCTCGCATTGTCATTCCACTCCATGTCGTAATGTTCCCCTTCCAGTTGGTTATTGTTATTCCTCTTAGTCTGGTACCTTCAACCTCTCCTTGTTACACCACAAATGTAATAACGCCCACAAATGTAACAACGCCCACAAATGTAATAACACTTTACCCACAAATGTAATAACACCCACAAATGTAATAACACTTTACCCACAAATGTAATAATTTCACCCACAAATGTAATAACCACTTTACCCACAAATGTAATAATTTTGGTAAGTGGTTGTTACACCCACAAATGTAATAACGCCCACAAATGTAACAACGCCCACAAATGTAATAACACTTTACCCACAAATGTAATAACACCCACAAATGTAATAACACTTTACCCACAAATGTAATAATTTCACCCACAAATGTAATAATTTTGAATCACCCACAAATGTAATAATGACTTTACCCACAAATGTAATAAATTTGAAGGGATATTTTGTCGAATTTGTTCAAAACTAAAACCCTGTAATAAAGCATGGGTATAGCGCGCAGTCTTTACTCCAGACCCGGTTATTTCAAAAATTTAAAAACAGACCCCATAATCATTTTCCTGTGGAATAACATAACAATCGAGCGTAGTCTTTCCTCCAGACCCGGACATTTCAAAAATAAAAAAAAAAAACAAAACAAAAAATTCAAATCTAAGACCCAACAATCCTCCAAATTAAGACCCGGTAATAAAGTATGGGATTAGAGCGTAGTCTTTACTTCAGACTCGGTTATTTAAAAAAAAAAATCTTCAAACTAAGACCTCCCCATCCTTTTCCTGTGGAATAACATGGGTATAGAGCGTAGTCTTTCCTCCAGACCCGGTTATTTCAAAAGAAAAAGAAATTTAAACAAATCTTCGAAACTAAGTCCCACCATTTTATTCCTCTTTTTTTTTTCATTTAAAAATAAATTACATTATAACATATGTGGATACAACACGTCACAAATAAATGATTGGTCGGCGGTCACACGAACTGACAAATCAGTCAAAATGGTCCATATATATAACACACAGAGGAGGGACCGATTCGATGGTTCGTTGACCGTCGACGATTTGTTAATATGTAAAATTCTAACGCCCACAAATATCCTGGAATTCAATGTTCGTAGAAAAAAAGTAATCGAATAAGTGACCTTAAATGTATTTAAATATTGTATATATTATATCATTTTTTTTAAATGACCGGGTCTGGAAGAACAACTATGCTCTAAACCCATGCTTTATTACAGGATCTTAGTTTGGAAGATGGTGGGTCTTAATTTTAAAGTTTTTGTTTTTGTTTTGTTTTGTTTTTGAAATAACCGAGTCTAGAGGAAAGACTACGTTCAATACTCATGTTATTCCACATGAATAAGATGATGGGGTCTTAGTTTTGAAGATTAAAAAATAAATAAACGGGTCTGGAGTAAAGACTACGCTCTAAACCTATGCTTTATTACCGGGTCTTAATTTGGAAGATGCATGGAGGGGTCTTAGTTTAAAGGTTTTTGTTTTGTTTTGTTTTATTTTTGAAATAACCGGGTGTGGAGTAAAGACAACGCTCTAAACCCATGCTTTATTACAGGGTCTTAGTTTGGAGGATTGTTGGGTCTTAGATTTGATTTTTTTGTTTTGTTTTTATTTTTTTATTTTTGAAATGACCGGGTCTGGAGGAAAGACTACGCTCGATTGTCATGTTATTCCACAGGAAAAGGATTATGGGGTCTTAGTTTTGAAGATTTTTAAATTTTGAAATAACCGGGTCTGGAGTAAAGACTGCGCGCTATACCCATGCTTTATTACAGGGTTTTAGTTTTGAACAAATTCGACAAAATATCCCTTCAAATTTATTACATTTGTGGGTAAAGTCATTATTACATTTGTGGGTGATTCAAAATTATTACATTTGTGGGTAAAGTGTTATTACATTTGTGGGTGTTATTACATTTGTGGGTAAAGTGTTATTACATTTGTGGGCGTTGTTACATTTGTGGGCGTTATTACATTTGTGGGTGTAACACTCCTCCGAATAAATCTTTCACGATTATGGCAATTGCTGGGGGTAAGAATAATTGCAGGGTTCTCAGAAGGAGCACCATTAATGCCTATGAGGCTTCCCAGGTTAATTTTTGTTATCACTCTTATTATCATTATCATCTTTATTACTATTATTTTTTATTGTTATTGTTTTTATTATTAGTATTATTATTATTATAATTATCATTGCATTGCACAGATACTAGCATCACTGTGGTAGAACTTGAAGGGAACGAAACCACCGTCATATCTTCACCCGGCTATCCATCCTTCTACGACTCGAACCTCGACCTCACTTGGGTACTCACGGCTCCAGAGGGTCATATCTTTCAGATACAGATCCTAGACCTGGCCCTAGAGACGGACTACGACTACTTGTACATTGGTTACGGGCCTGGTCCCAATGAACCTGGTTCTTGGGAGCTTCAGAAACTGACCGGGTCTAATTTTTCCAGTGAACCCGCTACACCCGGTCACTCTATGTGGGTCAGGCTCACCACGGATGTTTCAAGGGGTGATATTGGCTTCAGTCTTCGTGTCACAGCTATACTAAACCCTGGTAAGATAATATTAGCCTAGGTTCTGCTTCTTCAGAGGGGTCGTGGTCATGTGGATAAGTCATCGGACTGTGGATCACATGGTTCGCGGTTCGAGTCCCGCCGAGGCACTAATGTCCTTTGGCAAGACATTAATCTACCTCTGTTACTATCCTTCCAGGTATAGTAAATGGCAACCTGGTAGAAATGTATTCCTTGAATACTTTTAACGCCTTTAAATAGGGCAACTGGACTAAAGCCAGGGTTATAATTTTACTTTGTAGGCGCATTGAGCTTGGTCTGTGATGAATTTGTGTGAAATATAAATGTAGCTATTCTAATTATTATTATTATTAAGTTATTATTCTTATTAGCAGCCCATGGGACACACGGGGCACGCAAGACGATATGATGCGACCCATCAACCCCTAGGAGGGGGTAGTCGCATAATACGGTATACGGGGATGTGCCGCTCTAATGGCTTTCATGGTGACCTGTGTTAAGCACATTTTGTCAGGCATACTTACCTTCATTTCCTTATCTTTTTATGCTCATTACTCAGCCCCTACACATCTTCTACCCAAATCGTTTGGCCCATGTCATTTATTTGTAATCTTGAACATTCAGTGTAAGTTTTGTTGGATTCTGTGATAATTTATTGTATATCATTACCAAAACTCAAGCTTATCTTTAACATAGAGAGCCTCATTCCTACATGATGTAATAATGACATAACTATTTCAATGGCTTTAGTAATTAAAAGAAATATCCCTCTTGCACGTCAACATGGTCAATCCGGGGTACTCGCCTAATAAGGTATACGGGGATGTACCGCTCTAATGGGTTACTTTTTTGCAAAAAATCCCTAAACATGGGGTATGATTCTGTGCTGCAATATCCCTAAAAGTGCCCCCACTTTTCAGATCTTGGACTATGGTTTGGATCTAGGTTACTATTTTCTTCAGGAATATATCTTACCCATAATCTCGCTAAAGTGAAAATTCCAGATGTAAAATCCCGCAAAAATAATTGAAATCATTTCACTTTTTCATCCAAAGTCCTCGCCGATGGTCGCACAGATTTATCAATATCATTAATTTGAGCTCCGCTTCTGACTAATTAATGAACGGGTAATCCCACCCCTCTCCTCGATTAAGAATATTTCAGAAAAAAGACCCCCCTCCCCACATTTTGAATGCAAGTCCCTAATAATGGGTACCATTTTCTGCCAAAATGTCCCTTAAAAATTGGTATGGGTTTAGACGCTTCAGCCGCACACCCCGGTCCAAACCAAATCTGAGTACCACCCCCCCCGGGCCATCAACATTTCAAAAAGTCAACAATTTTTTTCCACTGCTGTAAGTGGATACGTAATACCATATCAACGATTATTAACGCATCGAAATGTTACTTCCCTCGCTCACAATAAAAGTAAATCGTGTGATATTATACCTAGTATGCTTAAAAACAAATCAATTTATCAAAAATAAAAGTAAGGATATTGATTATTAGTCATTTTCGTATAAAACGGGAGGGGAAATTTTCCATATTAGTAAAGTGTCAAACGCAGAGGCCCTCTAATGTAATTTTAGAAATATTCCTAGCACGCCTGATAATTTCCCAAGAACCGCTGACCTAGACACTGCGCTGATGAAGATAGGTAGGCCTACGAGATAATTTAGAACAGTTATGCTTTAAAAGATATTCCCAAGTCATCTGATGAAACCTACATGTATATTATAAAGCCAAGGTGAGGTTGTGCCTCATAATATTTTTTCTTTCCAAAGTGATTCTTTCTATCATACTTAAAATATTCCACCAGGGCCCCGTCTTATAAAGAGTTGGGATTGTTCCGAATCAATCGCAAGTCCTCCAATCAATCGCAAGTTTGCAGTCTCCTATCTCTTATGTACATACTTGCGATTGATATCAATCGCAAATAAGTTGCGATTAATATCAGCTTTTTGTAAGACGGGGCCCAGACCTTACATTGTTGTTCAAAATCTATCAGTTAGAGTCCACGATAAAAAACGTTTACTAGAATTGATATTATTGAGATTATCTAAAATTCGATGCTTCAAATACTTCATGACAGGCCTTACATTGTTTTTCAAAATCTATCAGTCTTCTTTCGCGTCCATCATCTGTGCTCAAATGTTCTGCCAGGCTTTTGCACAGTGAAGATCCTTCTCATTGCCGCCACTAGGTCTTCCAGGCAGCATTGGTCATCAGTTAAAGTACACGATAACAAATTGTTGATTAGAATTGAAATTATCTATAATTCGATGCTTCAAATACTTCATGACAGGATGCAGCAGCGGTCAAATGCAATGTTCTAGTGGATTGTGTATCAGCGAATCGGCAAGGTGTGACGGAAACAACGACTGTCTCGATTTCTCAGATGAGGAATACTGTCGTAAGTTTTGATTTAACGTTTACATTCGCTTCTCAATTAATTCTTATCATTATAGTTAGCCTACATAACATCTACATTTCGTTAAATTTTATAGCACACCTATCTATCCATTTCTATGTTATCTCTAGGCCTATATATATTCAGGGAGTTTCTATACTTATTTATTTATTTATTTATTTCTGATATTTATACAGGGTGGCACATGTCACCAATTTGGTGGTCTTCCATGAGGTCCTGTTTGGTAACAATAAAACAAATAACAGCAGCAAAAACAAAATAAATAAATACACAAGCATATAAACAGGTAAAATACTAATTAATGGGTATCCTCATGAAATAACTGATCATTCAAGAATTATCCTTGATCATTTACAAGAAATATGTGAATGAAATTTTCAATTTAAATAGAAAATACATTTAACAAAATGAAAATAAAATAAAGAATAGATGATAAATACGTATTTAAAAGAAAGAAAGAAAAAAAGATTGAAAACGTACATTTTATAATCTGATATAGCTTAACACACGGGACACCAAAATTGTTATATACATATTTCTCATTCAATTTCTCTTTAATTTCTCTTTTATTTTTTCTCTTCTGGATTTCTATTATAGAGAGAGGTTTTTTTTCTTCCCTGAGTTTTTATTTACCAGTTCCCCAAACACATAAAGCCTTTCATGACCTTCAGCAGTCGAATTATTTTGATGTCTCTTTTTTCTTGCTGTTAATGTGTCTATAATTATGTTGTCTGCTTTCCTGATTTCTCTGACATGTAATCGCTGTTTTTCACCCTTCATTGATCTATTTTTCTCCTACCCAGCGTACTGCGAACAAGTTCAATTTGATATATGTAGGCAGAACCTGGCCTACAATTTGACCTTTTTCCCGAATCGGAACGCAGAGACAGCAGACGCTGCAGCGGGGAGCTTCACAGACATGGTAAGCAGCGGAATGTCTTTTTAATTGCTTTATAAAGAAATGTTGAGTTGATTCTTTATTAATGCTGGGTTTGTCCAGATTGTCGGTGGTTTTCATAGATAATGCCAGGAACGATTAATTAATTAGTTTTAACTTCAGTAAAACATTGCCTTACTACGATTATTGACCTGTATATCAACCAATGAATTTGGTATTTTGTTATACGCATTAAGTAATTTTGTTATTTGTATAAGTGATTCTTTTCGAGGGGATATGCATAGTAGCAAGAACAATCACACAGAAGGATGTATATTTCAGAGACGTAACGACTGAAAATATGTTGGAGATCTTTTTTAATGTAATATCTATTGTTTGTCTGAAAATACATAATTTATTTAAATTTGTCGGCACGTGGTCCCCCTCCCCCTACCACTTGCAAGAGCTGCTGGCTACACTGATGATGTTGATGTACCATACACATCTACGTTGCAATTGCCTTTGAAAAACCTGACGTGAAATCCTCAAAGTTTATACTTTCTAATGACCTACCATAGGCAGCTACTATATCATCGTGCCATGATCACCTGTTCCCCTTCATGTGCTCCGTCTACTATCCGGAATGCACCCACAACGGCCCCACCCATCGGGTGTGCTTCTCCGACTGTTTGGCAGTCACTGATGCCTGCAAGGCATCCTTTGAGCAACTCCTCAACCGTCCTTGGCCCGTCAACTGCTCCATGTTTACCGATGAACAGGAGGAAGATGGAAGCTGTTTTGGCCCTGCGGGAGGTAAAGAACATGCAGATATATTCATCTTGATGATATCGAGTTAAGAATATGATTGGACTTAACAAGATCCACTAAGTGTTTATAAATGATAGTTCATAAAACTGAAGAAAAGATGTCAGCACTTTCCATTGAATTCATCACATGTGGCAGTGGCGTACAGCTAATGAGATGGGGATGGCGGCACTGATCTTACTGCCAAGTGGGTTTTAGAGAAACATTAAAATCAGCAACCGAATGGGAAAGGGATTGGAGGGTATTCAAAGGTGGTCTAACCTCTTTGAGCATCCTTTTCCCTCCTCTTTTTTTTTATTTTTGATTTATGCTTTGTTTTGCAAGTTCATTTGATTGGGGGGGGGGTTGAGGCGAAGGGGTGCTATTCAAATTGGGTGGATGTCCCTTCCCTTCCCGTCGTTGTGCCACTGACTTAAGACTTTACCACCTCCCCCACAGATCTTTTCGATACCAACATATGCGGGACACGTCCTGCATACGCCCCAGATCAATCCAGGGTTGTTGGTGGTATCAACGCACGCCCAGGGGAATTCCCTTGGATTGGTTCACTCCGCATCGAAGGATTGGATTTTGGAGGACATTGGTGTGGGTCTACATTGATCAGCTCTCAATGGGTTCTGACCGCCGCTCACTGCGTGTAAGTATGATGCCACTAATCAGACTCGTTGCTCTGTGGAAATGAAAGCGAATTTACACTTTGCCTTAACCAGGGATATTAACTTAGTCCAATTTTTATAGCAGCGAAAGTTGTTTACCTCTAGATTGCGTATGAATAACTACACAAATTCTGTACTGATTTTTTTCTGAAATAATTATAGTCATTGAAATACATATATAAAGTTTCACTAGAAGTCTATAAATGCCTAAATAACCGTGCCCCAAATTATCTATCCGTTCTTTTGAACAGTCCAACCCGATCACAATATCAACTCTGCTCTTCAAATGATCCAACACTCCTCCGATTACCACATGTCAACTCGAAATCGGGGGAGTGTTGTTTCTCTCATTACGGCCCCAAAATATGGAACACCCTCCCTTCTTTTGTCCGCACTTCCACTTCGATCCTCTATTTTAAGAAGAACTTGAAGACACACCTCTTCAATAACTGAATGTTTATTTCTATTTCTTTTCCTTATTTTGTTGTTTGTCATTAGCATTGGTATCATGTAATAGGCCTTAAGCAATATTTTATTGAACTTTGCGCTATATAAAAAGCAATTGTATGTATGAATGTATGAAGTAAATATATGAAAATAACTGTCAGATGACGGGATTTTATTTCAGTGTTGTTACATAATTATGTTAATGTAGAGACTTACATTTACATGACTGTATAACGTCTTATGTATTGGGGGCTGGTTAATTCATGAAAACCATGTGAAACAGAACAGATATAACGTTTGTAGTATACAATGAAGCCATGACATGTATGGAACTATAGTAAATATATTACATGCCCAAATAAATGCAGCTTCATTGAGATGCCCTTTTAATATTCGTGATTATAATTATTTCGCCCTTGTATAAATCACTTATTTCACACCCACTATTCCCTCTAAGTGATTACTACGTCGATCGTGTGGTTTTCGGGAATGCACATTTGACGGATGACTCGGACTACGAGGTAGCGGTTGAGGTGGCTGATATTTTCGTCCATCCCGAGTACGACACCAATCTCCTCCTCAACGACATCGCTCTGATACGACTTGCCGAACCGGTGACATTCAGTGACTACGTCAGACCCGCGTGTCTGTCTGAATCCTCGGATGAACTCAAGGACTATCGTCGCTGCCTCGTCGCTGGATGGGGAGCTACACAGGAAGGCTCACGTATGCAATGTTTTACTTATATTTGATAATAATAATAATAATAATTAGATTAATTTATATAGCGCAGCCACTCTACTGCTCTGTAATGAAAACAAAACGCCTAACAGTGCTACTTTACAGACAAACAATAATGAATAAATAATTTAATCCTGAAACAAGTGCATCTTCAACAAAACTTTGAAGACAGCAACAGATGGGGCTTTGACAATGATAATAATAATGATAATAATAGAACATTTCTCATTTTGTAAAGCGAATTTCTCAAACGAAACGAAGTGTGTGTGCGTGTGTATGTGTCCTTAAATGCAATACGATTTCCTCAGTTTTATTCGTGTGCCGGTATCACCTTACAGTACATGTCAGAGTATATTATTACTCCATTACACCAGTACCCATTCACTACGCCTGGCCAAGAGAGGCGACTGAAAATAAAATACTTTGGCTAAGGATATGCGCAGCGGGAAGAGATTCAAACTGTCAACTGTCTTAAACGTGATGTGTATGTTTTTTGTTTTAAACTGGTTTCCTGTATGCAAGTTGATTCTGATATGTTTAATTATTTTGATCTTCTTTGTCTTAATATTTATCTATTCTTGTGAAAATTATGCTAGTGGAGGGCTTGCCTAATACAAGGACCTAGGACTTTTCTTTAAGGTTTCCCATATTCATTTCTTTTCATTTTGTTAAGTCTATGGTATTTATTCATATCATTACCTATGTTAAATTATGATGTATTTTATGTATTTATTTGTAAATATATATTTTTATTTTTTACTTTTTAATGAATTAAGCAATTGAATTGAATTGAATTGAAATTGAATCAACAACACTACTGTGCTTCATTATTTAGTTGCTGATATAGGTTGCTCCATTCCTACAGGGGTTAGCCAATCAATTTTCTAGGTTATCTGATTGAAAGGAATGTGATATCCACAAGGCCTCTTTCAAACAGGGAAGCTTTGAACATGCCCTTAAGTAGTTCTTCTTCACGTAGATCTAAACAAATCATAAGCAGTATGATTTCATCCACCTAACTTGATACCCCTATTCACCCAATTATCATTAAATACTGTATTTATTGGATGGTTTAAAAATTAAAAATCATGCTAAATATCAGTGCTATAACCACTCTACCTTTCCATAGCGGTAGTACTCATAACTCTTGAAATGGTTTCAAACGTTTGATGATAATTTGACTTGAAGTTCGTTTGCTTACAGAAGATGTAAACGATGATTTATTTTGATCTTTCGCAGCGTTGACAGTGAGCTTGAAAAAAGCAGTGGTGACCCTTCTTGATCGAGACTGGTGCAATTCTGAACTTTCCTACAACGGGACTCTGACAGAAGAAACGATATGTGCTGGATATGAGCAAGGTGGAATTGATACTTGTCAGGTAACTGCTATCTATGGCGTAGCCTGAGTTTAGCCATGTGGGGGCACAGGTGTCATGGGGGCGGCGGAATCGGACATAATAGGCAACTGATATGAGGTTTAAATTAAAGAGAATGCTACTACTACTACTTCTACTACTACTACTACTACTACTACTACTTCTTCTACTACTACTTCTACTACTGCTACTACTGCTACTATTTTACACTTCTACTACTACTACTACTAATAATAATGAATAAAATTAAAAATCTAGATTTATACATGTATAGTGCTTAAGACGAAATACCGTGTCTAAGCGCTGTAAAGATATTATCGCGGACACCGGATTCATTCATACACAAAATGTGCAGCATCTCCACTCTCTGGGGAGTATTCCTACCGCATGGTCACCGTGAGGGCATATAGCAATTACTATCACACAGGCTTCGTGCTCCTACAGAGTCCACATTCAATCCTGGGTATGGAGTGACAAATGTAGATTAAGGCCTTGTCAAAGGACATCAGTGCCGTGTCGGGAGTCGAACCCATGACCTTCGAATTTCCAGTATAATGCTCAAACCTCTCTTCTACGACAGCATGGAATGAGAGCAGGGCATAGGATTGAGTCATTACCTTTACCCAAGTTGCTTTTCTGCTCTTCCATCATATTTTCTTTTCATTACACCAATCATTTGGGCTGTACTCCTGTTTCCATCATAACTGTGACACTAACTGCAGTGGTATTTTTTTTCACTCAGTAATTTTCAATTTTATATCCTTTTGTCTTTGTTTCAGAATTTGGGCACACTTTAACTACCCCTTTAATATATCAAACTTCCAGGTTCCAAATACATGTACTTTATTCGAAAACTGCACCTGTGTGTAGTCCTACGTAGCATATTTTATTTAGTATGCAAGTCATCCAATTAAATTCACTGTCTCGTGTTTATTATTAAAAAAATCAGGGAGACAGCGGTGGGCCTTTGACCTGTGAGGGTGATGATGGTCGATGGCATCTGGTCGGAGCAACAAGCTTTGGAGAAGGGTGCGCAAGACCACTCTTGCCCGGCGTCTACACCCGAATCTCACAGTTCCAGTCATTTATTACAGCTGTGGTTTCAGAGGGTGAGTACACCTGTACAGAAAAAATATGATCGGAAGACTTTCAACAACAACAACATAAAAAAACGGCAATTTCAAAAGCCTTGTCCACCACCTACTGAAATGTGCTTGCATTACAATGACTTATTACGTAATCCAATGATTTTCTACATGCCATTGAAATTGCTGAGGAGTTGATTCCTCGAAATATTTGGAATTTTATGGAGAGGACTTTGGCTAAAGGTTAAACCAAGGAATGTATGTGCGACTGGCCAATTGTAGCTTTTTGAAGCCTTCTGTTTTCCATTATTGTATATGATCAACTGGCCCCTTTGACCGTGAATAATAATAATAATAATAATAATAATAATAATGATAATAATAATAACAATAATGTATTTATATAGCGCATTTTCCATATACATGTTTAAATGCTCTTTACAGTTAACAGAAGAGGAGAGTTTTTAGATAATTTTTGAAGGTATTGGCAGATTGTTGGTTACGAAGAAATATCGGTAGGTTATTCCACAGTTTGGTAGCAGCAGTTGTGAAATAAAGTGGCCCTCTGGCCAGCACATCAACCTGCCCTTCGATAGGAGTCCGAATTCTTCCGATTATAAGTTCACAGTAGTCATACTTCAAGGTTCAATTTTCCGTCTTGAAATTGTGGTCTCAAAAATATGTTTTGGCGATATTCATTGGATTTTTTAAAAAATCATAAGTATTCTGGTTATATTTATATTTCTTTCAGCAATAACACCGGGTGTTACTGAAATCACCCTTGAGCGTGCCGTCCCGGTGACCATCACTTCTCCAAACTACCCTTCTGACTACGACATCGGTGCTAACATCGTCTGGAAGGTATCGGCCCCTGTCAACCATAGCGTCAGGCTGGACATCGTCGACTTCGCTATCGAATTCAACTACGACATCTTGTTTGTGGGCGATGGACTGACGCCACTGAGTTACACAGAGCTTGCGAGGCTGACTGGCTATGGGTTAAGGTCAACTGTGACGTCACATGGCCGTCATATGTGGCTCAAATTCTTCAGTGATACCGTACTGACTGACGTTGGATTCATGGCAACACTGAACGCTGTGGATCCGAGAGGTATTAAGATTCGTCTTTGTATCATGGTGAAATTCTAGGGATTTGAGAATCTTCAGAATGATCACATGATCTTAAAATGATTTCACAACAAACATACAATTTATTCATTCATTCTCTTATGTCTCATTTTCGTATGAAAAAAACATGCCTGTATTTCTGCCACTTTTAGTGTTATTCTTTTTTTTGTAACAGATGATAATCCTCTAATCTTGGTGAACGAGTCTACGGTCCAACAGCTCCGCTCACCAGATTTTCCTCTTGATGCAAGCGACAGCGTGCACGAGACTTGGCGGATAATGGCTCCTCAGGATCACAGCGTGAGGGCGCGTTTCGACTTCTTCAACCTCACCGACAGTTCTTCACTTACAGTGGGCTACGGCTCGAGTCCTTTAAGATACACAATCCTAGTGGAGTTGACTGGAAGTGAATTGCCTGAAGATATTACCTCCCCCACTCGAGGATTGTGGTTTAGATTTGTGTCGGATACTGGGGACTCCAGTAGAAGGAAACGAAGAGCGGTCGGTCCGCTTATGGGAAGTGGATTCTTGGTGAATCTAACAGCAGAAAGGACTGAAGGTGAGATGTGTGTTTTTTCTAACATTAAAACATTAATAAACTTATTCATTAATCTATAAAAAAAAACATGGAAAACTCTAACCTCGAAATACATTGAAATAGTTTTAAAAGGGAACTTTTCTGAAGAAAAAAGCATGACAGTTAATAAATTAACAGATAAGAGAAACTACTAAAACATAATACCTCTGCGCGACCAATTTTCAAATTTGTGATACCTTAAAGTATTACACGATGATCTTTATTACTTTATTAAAGTTGTAAAATCAATTAGGTATTTTGCTAATATTTTGCTTTTCTCCACTAAATGACCAAAACACTAATGACAATTTAGCCATTTTGAGGTGAAAGAATATCAATATTTTCATTACTTTTGCTAAATGAACAATACTACTTTCCAGAAATCAACGAGTGCCTGAGTAACCCTTGTCAGAATGGAGGAACATGTTCAGACATCCATGGAGGTTTCAAGTGCTTCTGTCCCGAAGGCTTCAAAGGGATTACTGTCAAACAGGTATGTCTCCCCCTCATAATTACAATATTACTTTTCCGTTCTTGTAAATCGCGTATCACATAATGATAGAACCTCTCTATGCGCTCTCAAGGGATACTCTTTGGATACTATCGCCCCTTCTTTAGCTCCGGCAACCATAGGCGCTCGGTGCATTCAAGGAATCCACTTCCTACACCTGGGTCAAATGTAGATTTATGTCTTGCTTAATCGAAGCCCGTATCCTGTTGTTCATAGTCCGGAAACATCAAGTACAACACAACACCTCTGCTAACTGAGCTCTCATAATTTTTCCCTGAATACCATTGTTAAAGTACATTACACGTTTACATCTGATTCATTACAAATTTGAGTTTCTGATTCATTTTAATGAAATACAGGCAAATAATCAACATTTCCACTGCAAACGAAATCAATATATAAATAAATATATATATATTTATATACATGCATATAAATAATTTGCAGAAGTACCTATTTCAAAATTAAGACCAACATTTTTTGGCAAGAGCATCGTACGATTTTTTGTATGATGTGCATGCTTAATTCGTACACTATATAGGTTTTCCCGCCCAATTTCATCAGAGTTGCATTCGAATTCATGAATAGGCGTTCAAGTTCGAACGTTTTTCGTCACCTCTCTGCTCTCATGGTTCATTTTCATTCTTTGAGCATTCAATTTCGTTTTATATCATTCCTTTTAAATTTTATTTCATTCAATTTAGAGAGAAATCCATTCAATTTAGTGACGCGAAGTTGTCATTCAATTTCGCGCCAGCTGGATAGACGTTCAATTTCGTCCTTAATACCAATTTCAATTTCATTTATAGGCACACACCTTCGCACTTTGAACGTTCGAATTAAATTAACATAAACAAGTTCTGTAGTTCTATGTAATTCTTACCGCAATTTGTTCACATCATATTATCTTTTTTCACTGTTTTCAATTATATAATTTCATTTTCATTTTAAACTTTCATAATATTTTTTGTAATCATATTTTATATGTTTCTTTTCTTTCTAATCTTTTCTTCCATTTCACTTTATTCCCTAGCAGTATGGATATAACACTTACAGAATGGTTATAACTTATAATTTGTAACATGTAAGTAAGTACTTATCATGTACTTACTTACGTTATTATCATGTAAAAAAATTCAATATAAGGCAAAGGTCCCATTTCAAGGTACATAAAGTTTGCATAATTTATTCATACAGATGCAGATTGCAAAGAACTTAAACAGTAAAAGAAAAAGACTGCCCAAATGCTATAAATGATTGCCTATTCGTGAAATTGAATACCTTAATGTTCATCAGGGCGGTGCAGGTGCGAATTTGAATGCATTTACGTGCATTTTTAAATTTGAACGCGCTTTTTACACGTTTACGTGAGAAAATCATGAAATCGCATGCTAATACAATTAAATTGAATGACCTAGTTAGCTTTTTGAATGTTGATCTCGGTGATCATTCGAATTCGCTCGAAATGGAATGATCGCATCGTTAAATCGGATGCAACTCTGATGAAATTGGGCGGGAAAACCTATATTAAATTATTTATGAGTTCAGGGCGTGTCAGGAATTCTGGTGTAATAGAGGGTCATAAAGACCCATCTCGGAATAAGATAGACATACTAAGATAAACTGAACAATTCTATAGGTAGTTTTACACGTCTAGTTGTTGGTTTTTGTTTTATTTCTTGCTAAACACAAAGACTTTCTTGTTAAACGCAAAGACTTAATTCTTGAAATCAACTCATGTGATTGTGTTTTTAATCAATCTTTTCTGCAGAGGAGTATGAGTGTCAGAGCAATCCGTGCCAAAACAATGCCACCTGCGAAGATGGAATAAACACTTTTACTTGCCGATGCCCCAATGGTTTCACTGGATTGTATTGCGAGACTATCTTAGGTAAGTACGTTTGCATATTCCATGCATTATGTAAGCATGATAAGTAGTAACTTTCGACAGATTGAGGGGGTTGTTCTCTGTTTTGATCGACGAATGTAACAGAAAGAAAATCTATATAAGCTCCCTATATGAACCGTGAAATTCAATATGGTATCATATGACTTGTTACACCAAGGTTAACGTAACGTTAGTATATCAGCTTCTTTCCTACAGCGTTTAGGTTTAGGGTCAGGGTTAGGTACAGTGATTGCTCTAGGGTTAAAGTAAGGAACTCGGTTAGTGAAGGAAATTACCGAGGAGCAGTTGGCACAGGAGCATGTGTCATACAACCTTGTCTGAACTTGTTTCTTCACAGATGTATGTATGGGATATCCCTGTATGAATGGTGCCACATGCATGGAAGTAGGGCAAGGTTATCAATGTCAGTGTGCCTCTGGTTTTACAGGTCCACGCTGCGAAACAGGTATGTTTATTTGTTTATCTATATATTTATCTATTATTTAAAACTATTAAGGTGTGAGGTTAAACATCATACGTGACCTGTGAGTGAGATCAATTGTAGATTTGTTGTTGTTGAAAGGATATCATTAAATTAATTACTAAGCACAAGGAGCAATGGTTAACATGTTCTAAATCATGAAGTTAATGGAAGTAGATGGACACGCTTTTATATGGCATTGGGCAAATAATTCCCGAATTATAACTACGTGGTTTAAACTTAATATTTATCTTGCTCTTGACCTGTACCTTTTCGATCACAGCCATATTAGATTCCATTGAACTGTTTGTATTTGTTGCAACTATTTTTCAATTAAGTTCAAAATTACATGTGAATTGGTGGAAAATCCATTCCAAAGGACGTGAATAAGATATATATAGTACGCTCTTTCAAGAGGTAATAGGATAATGTTCCAAATGATTTCATTGTACCTGACTGCTAGCCTGTATAAAGAAACTGTTATTTCTTCGTTTTTAAGTACTATCTGAGATATTTGGTGAGCGATAATTAATAAACTACAAAAGGGAACAAGCATATTGACTAGGTTTCCAAACCTTTTTCGAACTGTAGCCTGTGAGACGGATCTACTCCTGAACCATCATGCCTTCCTAAATTATTGATTGATTGATTTTAAAAAATGGAAAAAAGTTATTTTCACAGCAAAGTAGTAAATTAAATTGCAATATTATCTGAATTTGAGTACTTTCATCTTTGTCCTTTTTCAGAATTTGCATGCGGCAGCAATCCTTGCCTAAATGGAGGGTCTTGTATACAGAGTGGGTCAGGGTATACGTGTCGCTGTGCTACAGGAAATACCGGACAGAACTGTGAAAGTATAGTGACCGGTAATTGTTTTGTAAAAGTACAAGTTTGCATGGCGAGAAGATAACTAATTAGAGAAAATACTTGCGGTACAATCATGTGGGTAGTCCTTACAATGACTGTGTTGTATTCTTTCGTGATAATTGAGAAGTCCTTGAAAGGACTGAGAATCAATAACGACTAGACGTATTGGACGTAATTGTTGTTACAATTTACAGCTACCCTTGAAGTGAAAAATGCAGAAACTGTCTTATGTTGAGGTTTTGTATGCATTCTGGTTCAATGGTTTACGTACAGATTTAGTCAGTATCGTATATGTTTATTGTATAGGCCAGGCTGCAATTGTTAAAACAATAAAGTTATATTTAACACAATATTCGTGATGACATTTTAATTGATGGAACACTTACAAGGTAACACGTGATTCTTATATTTAGCACAGTTCAAGTTTCGCGTTACTAACTACTAACGTCACAAAGTGTAACAACTTATTAAGTAATTTTTACAGAATTAGTATTTTTTAAACTGCGTCTTTAAGCATGACTTCGAAGTCGACTCAAGGAAGCAGGGGGCGATTCCCAGGTCAGTTCCCGATTGTGTCGACTCAATTTTTGCCTAGTCTACTGAACGAAAAGTTAACTCGAGTCATTATAATATTGACAATTTCAAATGCAAAAAAACGTGAAAGATATTCTACTAAAAGATTAAAGACGTATTGTTGTTTGCTTTGGCACTAATTTTTCTACTGCTTTCCTGTTTTAATATAGATCCTTGTCAGAGTAACCCTTGCGGTGGTGCGGCTAGGTGTGAGGTATACGGGGGCAGTTACAGATGTGTGTGCAGACAGGGATTTACAGGGTACAACTGTGATATTGGTGAGCTTATAAATCTACACTCAACCAACAGATCAAATGTCTTACTTATGGGTTGAAGAATAGTATATTATTCACTTTTCTCACGATGACAGGCAGGGTAATCCTTATACGAAGACAGCACAAACGACATTCATTCTTCTAGGAATGGGGTCACTTCGTTTTTTAGTTTAAACTCTTTTCATGTGGAATCCACTCTATTGAAATGGGACTGCACTATTTTAAGTGTACTAGACTTTTTCACTCCAAAAAGAGTATATCTTCAATTTGACTCCGAAAAAGTGGATTTCCACTCTTGTACATGAAAGGAGTAAGCTCGTATTATCCCAGGATTTTCAACATTTAATGAAGTGACATGATAAAATATACACATAAAAATCACTCAAACTTAGAAACTGAAATAAGATGACTATCTTGGATAACGCACCAAATTGAATAATACGTACATTCTTTGTTTCTTATTCAGTACTTTTATGTTGCAACGGTGTCGATATAACAAATATACATATATAAATATATATATAATATTTATAAGATCGTACCACACGTGCAGGGGCGGTTTTGACTGAAATTCTCTTTGGGAATTTAGGTGCGACTGGCTCATCGATAAATATCAACCGGCTCTTTCACCACAAATCAACCGACCCTCAGGCCAAAATACTGAGCGGCGTCTGGGGAGCACTCTCCAAACTTCACCATGGTACACCTCCCTAACTCTGCACACTTGATCATTTCAATTACAATAAGATTCCACATTATCACACTCATCTAGATGTGAACGAGTGTTCAAGCCTTCCTTGTCAGAACGGAGGGCGCTGTATCAACGGTCAGGGACGTTACACCTGCCAATGCCGTCTGGGATATTCTGGCGTGAACTGCGAACAAGGTAAATATGTTGATCACATGACTAAACGCATGACCGATCACATGATAATGCTCTACAAGAGTGACATTAGATTGTCACTTTATTTCGAAAGAAAGATAAAGATTTATAATGCAATATCCAGTCCATTAATAAGATATGCAGTGTCATTAAAAACAAATATCAGCATATGAATAACCACTTTCTCATGTAAAATTAATCAATAACTAAATGTCAAATATCGACGTGAACTAAAATTATAGCTCAAAAATGATAACGAATTCTTTCTGCTGACTCACATGGAGAGAGACATACCATCTTTCATTTATTTAGATAATCAACACCAATATCAAATACACGATGGGCCTAAGAGGTTTGAATATGAAATTGTAATTATAGCCTTATCAAAATGTATTCAGATCCAATTTTAATTTGTTAATTCTTATTTTCGTTTTCTTTATCCTTTTCCAAATAAACCTACTGTCATATTGACAATCTACTCGTTGACAAACTGATTTGTTATTGTTCCTTAAACTCCGTATTTACTTGTGTAAATGTCTTATTCATTTCAATAGTTGGTTACTGTGATTTAGAAGGGAGTGGTACAATGATTGCAATGACAAGATAACCATCGTGAAGACATCAACCGGTCTACTTCTTGGAGATTATATGACCAATCAAGAGATCCTTGTTGGCTCCTCAGGTAAGACCGTGATTTCCTTTAGCAATTTCACTTGATCATGTTGGCCCACTAAGAGACCATTTTTTAAGGCAGACAAACTTAAGTTATATAAATGGCAAGTGTGCTCAAACAAGATCCTACCCGAATTCACTGAGCTCCGTGTTATTAGAAGCAGATATGTGTAGCGTATTACAATTACGTCATCACAACAATTATTTTAAAAACGCCGCTGTTTACTGCGGCAAATCAGAACAAGGTTTTATGCATGCCCCTTCCTAAAGTACCTTGCAACGAACCGTGTTTGTATTCGCATTATTATGATATTGTTGTATTTGATGTAGTCATTGCATAATTTTCATTAGACAATACAATGTCTGGTTAAATAGATTTCATAGTATCAATTCTTGGTGATTTACTTTTTTCTTCTTCTGTAAATACAAACAATCAGATTGGGTGGTGTAGGACTATGCCATGAAATACATTGCAATGGACTACTGTACACTTTCACAGCCGAAGAGCTCAATCATATTACATTTGTACACGGCATGGTAGAGAATATTGATACACTTAAAATTAAAAAAATTGAAAAAAAGCATATGCCTAATTCTTGAATATACATTTTTTAAATAATTAAATAACTGACGAGAAATACCCAATAGTATCACAATGGTAAAGTATGTTGTAATCATAGCAGGGGGTCTCTTAAAAACGGGTCCTTCATGGTTCTGACTGGGCTCACTCTGAATTGTAAAGAAAACATAAACGAATGAATTAATGAATGATTGAATTAATTAATTAATCAGTGTTTACTTTTTTCTTCTCATCTTCTTGTAGCGCCCACAGTTGTGGTGGGGTACGCCAACCAGAACAAGAACTTCCCTACCTTCGGGTTCCTTGTAGGGAGGGACAATGGGTTATCAACTACCAGTTGGTCCGGCCAGTGTCACCTCTGTGACGGGGAAGAAGTCTTGTATACGACCTGGACCAACACCCGTCAGGTCAACACGTGTTTCGAAATAAAACGATCGACGCGGTAAGCTCTCAAAATTTCACTTTCGTATATATAATTTTAAAAAAAATAATCATGATGTAAAGAGGTGGGGAACCTTTGTATTAAGCGCTGTAGCAACTTAATGTATTACTCATTGAACTTTAAACAATCAGTTTTGCCATTAACTTGGGATAATTTTTTCTTACCTTTTTTCACGAAATGATTATGACAATATGATTGATTCTTGAGAGATAAAGTTTATATCTACAATATCTATGACTCTTTGGATTGATTGATCTATTAAGTTCTGAGACGGTATAAACTTCATCAATCAAGAATATATCATATTCTCAAAATCTTTTCATGAAAAGAGGTTTAAAAAACTGTATTCCAATTTGATGGGCAACAGTGTATTTTTTTGTTTTACTCAGTGTGCTTTTTAAAGGTGAAGTCTACCTTGACATCAAGTTGAACAAATTTAAGGTGGAAAAATATCAAATGAACGCGCCATGTATTGAACAAAGCACCATACGATTCCAGAGATCAGTTTAAAAGTACAATAGGGTTTATGATCCGCATGCTAATAGAGAGCGCTCATGAACAGAGTTCATTAACAAAATGTTGATTAAAAAAATCAACTGAATACATTTCAATTAGAACTCCGTCGAAGAATTAAAAAAATGGTTATGACTTTTATGAAGTTATACAAATCAGTACACAAACTGGCCACTCTACAGTGTGTACAAAAAAAGCACAAACTTTGAAATTATCGTCCAAAATTTTAAGTTCACGATATCTGCATGACTTTTTTCCTCATGGGTGAGGGTCGATTCAAAAGGAAAGCACTTAAAGTATTGACAATATTTTGGGCTTTAGTGAGCACTGACAAATTTCTAAAAACTTGTGAAAATTGGTTTGCGCAAAAATGTATGAGTTTTAATTTTGAACATTCCCATTTTTTTTAATTGACTGTGCAAGGATGACTAATTCACTCAACTCATTTTCAAGGCGTGGAAAGCACCGTTTTATATTGTATACATATCTTTATTCTTCTCCAATTTTTAGGTTGGGACAAGACAAATGGACTCGATACCGTCAAGATATAGCACCACGAAGAGATAGCTAGACAAAAATATAATCAGTAAGGCAATGGTATAGCGGGGCATCTGGCATTACTGGGATGGGCGCCAATTTTATTAGATGGATGAAGTGTAAATTTTCGAGACTACCTACAAGGGGGGACGAGGCAGGAGACTTTATTTACTTCTTTTCACTTTTCCTTTCCCTTTCTACTTTTTTTTGTATATACATCGTGCCCCTCGTATCTACCCCATAGGATAGATTTGTTCGTCAAAGTCATGTAAAATATATCGAATACGGGGTCTGGATACATGTATGTATATATTAAACCTCTCTATTTTCGAATGTTTATCACGTGACAATGTGGATGATCTCTAATTGGCTCAAAATACCCAACCATAACCTGAATGATCAAACTTGTTCACGACGTTTGTTATTATTGACATTGAATATAACATATCAAACTAGTTAACTCAAGTCACATGATCTCCAATGATGTAAATTTGGTCAGGATTTTTTTTTATTCAATACTGACATTCATACAACATATTGCATATTTCTATTACGGTAATGGGGTTTGATCCCCTGATCAATACGTCAATATGTCAAAACATCTGGAATTTGATAGAAAATATACGCGATACTACCAAAATTTTCTATCAAATTCCAGATGTTTTGACACATCCCTAACAAGGTATATGTATATTTTTAAGATGAAATAAACAAGATGAAATAATGATGTATTCCAGGGCTTACTATACGCCCCTGGTTCTTGTAGCTCTAGTTGTTTCCAAACACGTCAAATTGCCATTTATTTTTTGTTTTTTGTATTTTCTTATAAAGAAATTATATTTTAGATGTTTCATGTTGGTGGTGATAGAGAAATAACATAACATATACAAAATAACATTACTATATGTATTCTAACACATTTGTGTTGCACTCGTTGTTGTATTTTATGTTAAAATCAGGTGGTGTTTATCAATCCTTGGAAACTTTGATTTTTAAGACATGTTTATAGAGAGTAATCTGAAATTAAGAGTGTGGCGAATGTACACTCTCCCCTCCAACAATTTGAATGTGTATAGTGGTTCATGTCCTTGACTTTCAATCGGGAGGTTGAGGTTTCGAATTTTTGCCGGATGCCTACAATATGCCCTCGGACAAGGCATTTGATGAACGCTTGTCTTTCTCGACTTTACTATGAACATGATGGTATCAGCAAAATGATTACATGTCGGGAGGTTCAGATTTCAGAATGCTCGTTATTTCGAAATTCATTCCGTAGGCTCGTAATTCTGGAGGTTCGTTGCTCCAAAGATTCGTAATGCAGACAAATGAAAGAGGGCACACTATTCCGAAGGTTCATATACATAATTCCGGAAAGGCAATAGAAGTATACTGAACCATATATATTTTTTCAAGAATTTCGAAGCTTTGGAATCATGAACACTATGTATTTCATTTCAAGAATAATGAACCTGATATCATTTTCAGAACTATGAAGCTTCGGATTTACGAACCTTTGGAATCACGTAAGTGGACGAATGCTAGTATGAGTATCCTCCATTGTGTCCTCTTTGGCAAGACAGAAAATCTACATTTGCCACTCTCCACCCAAGTGTATAAATGGGTATTCCCTTGTAAAATTCTTTCATTCGAACACATAAGTATGAGCCTTTAACGGCTGACGTAGCTAATACCGGAATACTTATATAAGGTAGTTTTCTTAGCACTTCGAAGCGCAGCCGGGAAGCGCATAGAAACGGAATATCGCAATGTAATATGCGACATACAAAACGGAATGGTATCATTGTTGTTATTACTACGTAACAATGTATTGTCTTTGTATTGATATTCCACAGAATTATGCCTTTGCAATTGTACTTGTTGAATGCTACTTGTCTTTCTTTTCTGTTAAAAAAATAAAGCAATTATTAACAGCTGATTGCGTTTTTGTCAATTGTTTCATAATTACAATATCACAATTTTTTAGTATGAATTTATTTAATATATTGTACAGTTTTAATAAAATGGGTAAAGAAATGGCGATATAATATGTTCATGTATTATTCTTTGTGTGCTCAATTACAATATATAAGTTGGATAGAGGAAATGCAAATCGTTCAAAAGTACAGTGTACATTACAGGCGATAATTCTCAGTTTTAACTTAATCCTTAAGGTAAGCCTCAACACTTAAAGTAAAACTAAAGCAAATCGTCATCATCATCATAACCATTATTATTATTGTTGTTATTGATAATATTATAATTATTATTATTACTATTATCATCATTTATCATCATTATTATTATTGATAATATTATAATTATTATTATTACTATTATCATCATTTATCATCATTATTATTATTATTATTATTATTATTATTATTATATCATTATAATTACTATCATTACCTTCATTATTATCATCATTATCATCTTTATCATTATCAGCATTATCTGCATCATCATCATTACCATTACTACTGCTACTACATGCGGCTGCTGTTGCTGCTACTTGCTAGCATCGTTGATCTCACTTATCTTTTTTTAAATATCTATCCTCTTTCTACTCCTTCATTATCATTAAAGGCGCCCCTCTCTGTCTGACTGTCCATGCCTGTCTCTCTCCTCTCTCTCTCTCTCCCTTCTCCCTCGCTCTCTCTTTCTCTCTCTCTACTTTTCTCTCGCTCTCTCTCTCTCTCTTTCTCTCTCTCTATCTTCTTTTCTCTCTCTCTCTCTCTCTGTCCATCTTTCTCCTTTGGACCTTTCATCTTCTCTCCTCACCTCACCACTCTGTTTGGGTATCTTTCTGTCGCTTTCCTATTTCTCTCCCCCTTGTCCTATATCTCCTTTTCTTAATTTATTATGGTCAGAATAATGTGTTTTTAATCTATATGTATATATATATATATATATATAACCAAAAAACCCATCCCAATTTTGTCTATTTTTGCCCGCCACGCCCTCTCCCTTCCTTTGAATCTCCCTGTTTTTCAAAATGCATTATCTCTCTTTTACAATAGATACAAATACAATATAAAAATTAACTAAAGGAATACTGCTGGTTCATCTTTATTTATTTTCGATGTGTCTACAAATGCAAAAGTATTTAACGGAACTCTACCAGATAATAAAAGCAACAACAAAAACAAAATCAATTGATCTCATATAGGGGGTGTGTACTTATTCTTTAAATGAATTATCAAGAAGTAAATTCCTATAAGCATGAGGACGTGTACGACCTGAAAACATATGTAGAAGTTAACTCTTACATGGTTACAATCATGTACCAAGAAATCGAATAACAGTAAGAAAGATATATGTGTAAGAAATCTCTTCTCATTGAAATAAGATAGGGTGAATTGCAGAAATGTCATTATCTCTCTATTACAATAGATACAAATACAATTAAAAAATTAACTAAAGGAATACTGCTGGTTCATCTTTATGAATTGTCCACAGCCATGTTTCTACAAATGCAAAAGTATTTAACGGATCTCTACCAGATATTAAAAGCAAAAAAAACAACAACAAAAAAGAATCAAATTGATCTATTACAAGGAGTTTGTAGCCTACTTATTATTTAAATGAATTCTTAAGAAGTAAATTCCTATAAGCATGAGGACGTATACGACCTGAAAACATATTATGTAGAAGTTAACTCTTACATGGTTACAATAATGTACCAAGAAATCGAATAACAGTAAGAAAGATATATGTGTAAGAAATCTCTCCTCATTGAAATAACATAGGGCAGAAATGTCATTGCAGTAAAATGAAAATGGAACCTTCATGACATTATTCAATATCGTAGCATCAATTGATCATTAGGGGTTTCTCAATTAAAGATAAATTTGTGATGATACATGTATTTGCTATGGAGATGTCAATGAATTAAGACCATCAATAGAATTGGAGGAAAAAAGAATTAAAAGCTTTTAAAATCTTAGTCTACCAAACAAAATCATGATATTTATTGTAAGAAAACCCAAGTACATACATTTGATATTAAGTATGGTTCTTATTGAGTAAATCAACCCTATACCATTATAATTTTAGTTCAGTCATTTCGTTTTAAAAGGTATAGCATAATCGATACCTTGCAGGAGGTAGGCCTGCCACATGTGTTTGATCAATCTTCCGAGCAAAATCAAATCATTTGAATGGAACATTGGTAGGTTTGTTTACTGTCTTCAAAAACTACTTTAACGACGTCTTATGTTTAGTCAATAAAAATAACAGCCATCCAAATCTAAGCCTAGTTGAATAAAATGTTATACAATGTTAAAGCCCATCTGCGTAGAACCTTTAGCGGTGAACCAGCATTTTTAAGTTTCTATTCAGAACAACCAGGGTATCCAGGTCTGAGAAATTATCCGCATCGGGATCAGCATCAGCAAAAGGAAGTAAGTAAAGAGACAAAAAGCAGTTATTCTAGAGATGAGCATGTTACTAGTACTACATATCGTAATCTTTAAAGTGTTGTCAGCTACTTGCAGTGTGTCACGGGTTAGCTAGTGGTACCATAAAGGCTCGTTCAGAAAGGACGCGGCAAAATCGCGGCGGTTTTTTTTATGATGACGTTAAGTGTAATACGCTTCCCATTTCTGTATCTTATAGCACAGAGCTCAGTATTTAATACAAATGTACTCGCAGGGCCTTTGTTACGCGAAATTGCCATTCACTTACTCGTTACTAAAAAAACACCAAAAAACACGGCGCCTTTTTTGCGGCGGTTTACCGCGCCATATCTGAACAAGCCTTAACAAGTGTGTTCTCTTTAAACGTAAAGAGTGTGGGTTTTTTGTTTGCGGAGGGGTGTCTCTTCTCTGAAATTAGGGATGAAAATAGAATCAAACTGTATCTGAGACACGTGAGTCTCAAATGTCCAAGATTTCTCTGACACATTTTATGTCTTCAAGAAATGATTTTCTAAAGAACTACTCTCAAGCTGATATTACATTCCATGACATTCTGCATCTATTTTTATTTCATAGACCATTTGAGTCAACAGCAAGTGGCTAATGATGATGAGAATAATTTAATTTTAACCAGGGAAACCTCAACAGTATCAATGCTGTTCTTCCCGAGGTCCCTGCAATTATTATTACCCAAGCAATTACCAGGTACCCATTTCCACCTGGGTGGAGAGTGGCAAAATGTGGACTGATGTCTTGCCAAAGGACGTTAGTGTCGGGCTGGTTTTCGAACCCCTAACCCTCGGACTGAGAGTCGAGTGAATGAACCACTATACCACGACACCACTATACCATGACACCAATATACCACGAAACGGCATAATCAGGAATATCAACTTTATCGATTAATAGTTTCTACAATCAGGGGTGATAAACAATTCCGCAAAAAAAAGTGTCATCACATTTTCAGGAGCCTTTTGGGTCCTAAAGTTTGTTTTTCATTCAGAGGTGCTGGTGGAAAGGCAGGACAAAAGCAAGGCATTTAGTAGACAGGAACGGATATCATTATTGCTTTGAAAAGGAGCTTTAACCACTTGTAATGTTTTTTTTTTTATAGAATGTTTTAAACAAATCATGTGCAGCTTCAAATGCATTGGGTACTGTGGGAGTTTATATATTTCAAAAATCCACACTATCTTAAAGAATAATATTATTTATATATATATTTATTTCTAGAAAATTGGATGTGACAGTTTGTTCCCAATTGTCTTAAATTGCAGCTTTCACGAAAATGATACCAATTTGGATATAATAAAATTATTTTGATAAGAATTCCTTTATCAATTTCATTTTCTGATACCTTTTTAGAATCAGTATTATAGTTGAATACTATATAACTCTCGTGTACTCGAGAAATCTAAACTGTATTGTTGCTTTTTAAAATCTGATTATACCTCGGTGAACATATCCCCAAGAAAACGAAGTTTAATGCACAGTGACTTACTGTTTAACGATTCTCCAAAATGCAGGAGTCGTTGAAGCCGGAAAAGCTAAGGTTACTCTGGGAAATATTTATCAGCAATGTCTTTCATATTTGATGCCACCAGTGCTTTCCTCATCGCTGCTTTTTGGTCTGCGGGGGCCTTTTTTTGCCAGTCAGTAATCATTTTCTGTGTTCCGTTGTAATCGGGAGGGCTGTTCTGTGCCTGATACGCTACAACTTGGCCACCAGTGAACCCGAGTTTGAGACCGAAATCTGCAAAGTTGGGGTTATTGTCGATATCTATGGAGAGTGGACGAATCGTTGTCAGGGGGATGGCCATCTTTTTCTATAATTTTGGAATAATCAAGAAAAGCAAAATCAGCCCATAAATTCCTAAATTCCCTAAGTATATTGATCTAGACACAGTGTTCTTTTAAAAGCCCTCTCAATAGATGAAGATCAACGTGAAAATAGAACAGCATACGTTTAAAACGAGCGCAACATTTTACAAGAATAATTTAGAATATTACGATAATGACAATAAAATGCAGACAAATAAGATCTACAAAGAGTGTAACGCGCACGTTTTTCTACTTTTTACTGCTCTTTTCAAATGAATAAACAATAATTTGCTAGACTAAATTAATGACACTTTTAAATAATGCAATGGCGGAGCCAGAGTTTAAAATTTAGATACGAGGGTGCAAAGCGGTTAAGACTTAGAAAAATGCATTTCTGCCCTTCACTCATAGTTTATCCGATGTATTTGGCCCTTGATGAAATGCAACCGAGCAGTCAAAAAATTAGCATATGTAATTTTTTTATAAATAGAAATTCCCGGTCTCCGTGTCGAAAAGTGGGAAATCGAAATTCGGACAACCATCACCTCAAATACGGACAGTAGGGTGCGTATAGTATTCATATTCAGTCAGGAGAGAGGTCTGGATGTGTCATTTCAGTTACTTTCCACTACAAAATGAATGTCAACAATTTAAGAGACTAAAAAATTAGAGACTGAAAAAGCTGATATTCGGGTGAAAGGCGTTCGGGTAAAATTTGCCCGTACGCGTATGTTTGCTTTGACTAGGAAATTTATACAAAGATGGGTTGTCGCAGAAAAAATAAATCTCTAAAAGTATTGAATAGATTTCAGTAAATATTCAGTTCTGGTCATGAGATTGCATAATTGTGAAAGAAACGTTGTGGAATCAATCAGAAAAGGTTGATCATCTAGCATATAAGTATTGGTGTGTACTGCAAGGTTCAGGAATCATCAAAATGAGAAGAAATTTGGCCCAGTCTTGGTAAAGTTACAAGTACTGTACACAGAAAGATGCACCTGGGACTACGCGACACGTGCGCGCACGTGCGCGATATCTATTTGGTCCCAATAGATATAATAATTTACCAAATATATCAATTAGTAGACGGTTTCCCGGCAAGATTTGTATCATCACGTATTAGTAAAAACATATTCTTTCACATGATGATGAGAGCTTCCATTTCATTTTTTGAGAGGGGGGCGTTTCCAAAACTGGTCTATACCTTTAATGTTACAGTATAATCTAGAAGTGGTGACAATTTTTCACTGATTTACAAAAGAACATGAAAGTTGTGATTGCTTTTGTGAGAACTCGAATTTTTCGAACGGTACAAAGACAGCACGATAATATTAATAATACATCTGTACACGAAAGGCTTATATTCATTACCTCTGCATTTCGAGACAACCATTGCCATTGTATAGGTATTTTAAATCAAAACTTCTTTATGAAATTAGCGCTGACACATTTAAGGTATATATATATATATTTGCTTATGTTATGCGAACTTAGGCAAGATATTTTATTAAGTACGAGAAGCAAAGGAAAGGGTTCCAAGAAATTTTCGATGCAATTGATGATTTACTAAGAGAGGAGGCGCGATAGCTCAGTTGGTAGAGCAGTGGTCTCGTAATCAGATGACCCTGGTTCGAAACCAAGACGATGCGCTAGTGCCCTTTGGTAAGGCATTAATCCTCACTACCAAGTCCCTCGGAGAGGACCTAAAGCCGTCGGCCGTCTGGTTGCTTACTTACAAGCATTTATGCTTTCTTAGCAGTCAGGTTAAATAACTATCACATCACTAACTTCCGAAGTTAAACTCAATGTATTTCTGTTATTATGTCGTGAACAATGTACCGTAGGAAACAACCGTCATTTAAAAAAAAAATAATAATAATTTGATATGGCGACTGTGGCTCTGATAAATCAAAGGACACAAAATTATCTTTATTCTTATGTTGATGACATATATTCATTTCGTAATATGCCTTTTTCAGAGAAGAATTAAATGTCATTTTAGAGCTTGCCAGGAAATGTTGACGAGACAGGTCTACAATTATAATACACGGATGCTATTGAATGCGCTCTCTTTATAACGTTTGAAAAACGCAAGATGCAAGATGCAAACAAAAATCAAATCATAAGTTTAGAGGTTATTGTTATTCCTAAAACTCACAGAAAATACTGCATGTACTATATATACAATTATGTACGAAGTTTCATTGAGGATACTTTTTCGAATGTTGCCAATTAGAATTTCGGTTAATACAAGGAGTTGACAAAAGAGCAAGATTCTGTGTAGCAAATGATATGTTTTGAATTACCAAAATTAAAAATTCTTGAGAGAAATAATCTACTCACAGTTGTATTCGTAACGAATGTAGAAAATTATCAGCAAAGACCGTTTGAAGTCAGACAGCTCCTGATTCGAAGAAAGATTAGCTTATGGGACCTTGCTAAAATGATGGAGCAATTATATTTACTAAAATGTAGGGGGGCCTGTAAGACTCTGTATTATAAAAGTCTCGATCAACTTAGTTTTGCGGAAGAATCAGAGAGGCCAGGGCAGGTGTTATAAGTGGGAGTGGCTAAGCGTACAAATCTACCAATCGGCAGCTTGTATTATCTAGGCACGTGATGCTATTAAGTAATGAATATTCATCTACCACGGTCGAACAACCAATCATTCACCAATGGCGTGCGTTATCCAATCTAATTGAACTTTTTCTGGGCTAGCATTTTATTTTTCGCGTGAAAAAAGTATTCTGTTAAAAATAGGCAATATCAAGCTAACCATAATTCTACATCTAACAGTGTCGTGTGCATGAATCTAGTTTCATTTTTATTTCATTTTTAGAGAAAATTTTCGATGATTGACAATGATCCCTTTTGGAGACGTTTTGAATGGTGTATCCGGCTAAAAGGATCCAAATATCCTATTTCAGTACTTTCATTTTAACATTTAAAAAAATATATTCTTTAGAAAATAATTTTTGTTTACATGCAGTAATATCTTTATGTTTGTGTATCATCAAAAAAGCACTATTCTAACCCGTCAAACATATTCATCTTGTACAAATAAACTTCTGTGAAGGAAAGTCACAAACAAAAGTTTCTCTCTCTCTGTCTATGTCGCTTTCAGTATTCAATTTTCTGTCTTTTTCTCGATCATTTCGTATAAACATCTTTGCTATCTAAGAAATAATTTTACTCATTTCCTTCGGGTGGAGAGTGACAAAATGTGTATTAATGTCTTGCCAAAGGACAACAGTGCCGCAGCAGGGCTCGAACCGCGAACCATGTGATCCACACTCTGGTGACGTATGCACCAGACCACGACATATCTAAAGGGTCATTTCTTTTGACATACAGTTGAAATTAAAAACTATAGAGAGTGCTACCCAAACTGATCAAATTTCATGTCCAAATCTTGCCAAAGTGTTTAGGAGTTAATTTGTTTTCTTCTTTTCACTTTATTATCAGAAGAAAATATATTATGGCCTTTGAATCTGAAACTTTTTGAGTGAGAACCTCGGACTGATTCACTAATCTAAACTAAGAATGGAGATATAAGTAACTATACATGTGTAAGAAATACTGCAAATAGTCCATCAATATACTTTTTTCCTTTAAAAATGATCAGAAGGAGACTAGGTTTTGCAAGATTTTGATGTGAAGTCTGAGAATTAGGAACTTAAACTTCGATGTATACACAAATACAAATAAGGGAGATAGTAACTGATTTTAACTAGTTTATATATATAAACTAGTTAAAATCAGTAGGTGTAATAGCGTGTTATATACAGTTAAAACAAAAGTAGATAGTCCAAGAAGTAATAATTTGCAGTTATGTACCAGGTTTTGAACACTTGAACACTTTGTACACAACAATAGAAGATCAAAGGGTTTGGGAACAGAACGTGCTTTCCGCCACGTAGCACCCATTCTATGTAGAATCGTGACAACCAATTTAAATTGAGCTAAGGCCTAGGTGCTTTTTGACAGTGGATGGCAAGTTCATGATATTTTAAAATAGTTCTGTAATGCGATGGTATTACCGTATTACCATTTAAATACGATAGGATGAAGATTTTAACATTTGACAATACCTATTCAATATTTAGATTCTACTTGCCTGTCTTCTCACACCAGTCCTTTTCTGTATTAAGCCATAAGTTTTTTTTCTCTGAAGCCTGGCTAACAAGGTTTGCAAATTTTAGACCAGCAATATCTAGGATTCATCATCCCTGGAACAATACCACCCTATCACTATGTCGGAGTTAAACCCTAGTGGGTGCTGCTATTACACTAGTTAGAGAGTAACTAGTGTGATTTAACCCTACACGCAGCAAAATTATGATCCAAGGTATGAGAATCGGGAACTTAAACTTAAATTTATACACAAATACCCGTCTCCTCACCTGGAAAGCGGTATGATAATTGAAACACGATAGAAAATGTAAGTCTGCGCAAGGAACAGAAATAGTCATTTTATTGACGGATAAATGGTGTAATTTTAACTTTACATGCTGCAAGATTTTGATGTGAAGTCTGAGAATTAGGAACTTAAACTTCGATGTATACACAAATACAAATAAGGGAGATAGTAACTGATTTTAACTAGTTTATATATATAAACTAGTTAAAATCAGTAGGTGTAATAGCGTGTTATATACAGTTAAAACAAAAGTAGATAGTCCAAGAAGTAATAATTTGCAGTTATGTACCAGGTTTTGAACACTTGAACACTTTGTACACAACAATAGAAGATCAAAGGGTTTGGGAACAGAACGTGTTTTCCGCCACGTAGCACCCATTCTATGTAGAATCGTGACAACCAATTTAAATTGAGCTAAGGCCTAGGTGCTTTTTGACAGTGGATGGCAAGTTCATGATATTTTAAAATAGTTCTGTAATGCGATGGTATTACCGTATTACCATTTAAATACGATAGGATGAAGATTTTAACATTTGACAATACCTATTCAATATTTAGATTCTACTTGCCTGTCTTCTCACACCAGTCCTTTTCTGTATTAAGCCATAAGTTTTTTCTCTGAAGCCTGGCTAACAAGGTTTGCAAATTTTAGACCAGCAATATCTAGGATTCATCATCCCTGGAACAATACCACCCTATCACTATGTCGGAGTTAAACCCTAGTGGGTGCTGCTATTACACTAGTTAGAGAGTAACTAGTGTGATTTAACCCTACACGCAGCAAAATTATGATCCAAGGTATGAGAATCGGGAACTTAAACTTAAATTTATACACAAATACCCGTCTCCTCACCTGGAAAGCGGTATGATAATTAAAACACGATAGAAAATGTAAGTCTGCGCAAGGAACAGAAATAGTCATTTTATTGACGGATAAATGGTGTAATTTTAACTTTACATGCTGCAAGATTTTGATGTGAAGTCTGAGAATTAGGAACTTAAACTTCGATGTATACACAAATACAAATAAGGAGATAGTAACTGATTTTAACTAGTTTATATATATAAACTAGTTAAAATCAGTAGGTGTAATAGCGTGTTATATACAGTTAAAACAAAAGTAGATAGTCCAAGAAGTAATAATTTGCAGTTATGTACCAGGTTTTGAACACTTGAACACTTTGTACACAACAATAGAAGATCAAAGGGTTTGGGAACAGAACGTGCTTTCCGCCACGTAGCACCCATTCTATGTAGAATCGTGACAACCAATTTAAATTGAGCTAAGGCCTAGATGCTTTTTGACAGTGGATGGCAAGTTCATGATATTTCAAAATAGTTCTGTAATGCGATGGTATTACCGTAACACCATTTGAATACGATAGGATGAAGTTTTTATCATTTGAAAATAATTATTCAATACAATTATTTAGATTCTGCTTGCTAGTCTTCTCACACCAGTGCTTTTCTGTATTAACACGTGAGGTTTATGTTTCTCTGAAGCCTGGCTAACAAGGTTTGCAAATTTAAGATCAGCTATATCTAGGATTCAACATCACTTGAACAATACCACACTATCACTATGTCAGAGTTAAATCCTAGTGGGTGCTGCTATTGCACTAGTTCAGGGTGTAAATAGTGTGATTTAACTGTACACGCAGCAAAATTTTGATCCAAAGTATGATAATCAGGAACTTAAACTTAAATTTATATACAATTACCCGTCTCCTCACCTGGTAAGGGATATGATAAATAAATCACGATCGAAAATGTAAGTCTGCGCAAGGAACAGAAATAGCCATTCTTCATTGACGGATTAATGGGATATTTAAACTCTATATGCTGCAAGATTTTGATCTGTAGTCTGAGAATCAGCTAGGAACTGACACTTCGATTTATACACAAATACAAATACGGGAGATGTGAGTTAGCTAGCGGTAAGTTCACTTGGTCAGCTCTCTCTCCGTCTTCAACAACAAACTGGCTCATGCGGAATCCGGTTCGAAACTGAGTCACGTCTTTCGGATGGTGACGTTAAAGGTCGGTCCCCAGACGTATATAATCATATCTGATTGATACACGTTGTGTAAAAACACAATTACACACATACCCGTCTCCTCTTCTGGAAGGGAATATTATGAATAAATCACGATGGAAAGTGTAAGTCTACACAAAGATAGTAACAGCCACTTTAGTTATTGACAGATGATGAAACAGATTATGAAGGATAAAATAGTATGTTGGTGAATGACAAATATGGCCAAACTACATTTTTTAAGGGTCCACCATACCCTGTGACGTACTTCATCTAAATTCACAACAAAATAAATGACTAAATTCAATTGAATTAACTTAGTTTATTAAACACAACATGACACCATGCGCAAGGCTGAGTATTTTAATAATCACATCATAGTAAAACATTGAAATACAAAGGTTAACAAAAACGATATCATGATAACATAATGATAAAATAGGGGTAGGATTAGGATAAGGTAATATGAAGATGCTGTTTTAGCCCCCAATGGTTGCGTGCTACTAGATGTAGCTTATCAATCACTGCATGCCAGTGGTTAAGAGTCACAAGCTGTCTAGGTCTTCTCTGCATCTGATGACACGAAGAAGATCATCAGATGCAGAGAAGGCCTAGACAGCTTGTGACTCTTACCCACTTCACCGCAATAATGTATGTAAACCATTCTCTCTACACAATATGTATACATGGATGATAAACAATGACGTTTTTTTTTTTTTAATTCATGTTACAGAATTACATTGAACTTTCAAATACTCATGAAGTTCACTTTTTAAAAAAATTGTAATTTCTTGTAATTTCCTTGACCATGCTTTTGTGTTCATTTACCATGTCTTATAAATATAATTCAATATACATTATTGTGCAAATTTTTTTTACCCGTGGTCATACTTATGCAATTTTCTTGACTTCAAAAAGTCCCACTTGTATCTCTTGTATTCTTTAATTAGAACACATATTTATGATGTATATATATATTCATCCTCATGTAACTCGTATTTTCTGTGTTTTTTGTGTGATCTGTATGTTTGTAACATGACAAAGATTTTTGAAGGGTGCATCAGGAATATATGTTGGTCTCATTCCAATCTCAGCCATGAACACCACTTACAAGCCTGTTCGGCTTATAAGACTGCTTTTTGTATTGACACATTTCTAAGAACCATTATGTACGACATTACAATGACACTGTTTTTATATAAATAATCCTCTTGAAGATATTGATCCTGACTTGCATGTTTATAAGTCCTTCACGGAATGTCCATGTTTTTTACCTTCAGAATTTAATTCTTAATCTCCATTTGATTCTAATTTAAGTCTGATTAATTTTAATGCTAGAGGCTTACAGAAATTTTTTGAAAATATATCACAATTTCTTTCAATGTTACATCATTCTTTTGATTTTAAAGCTATCTCAGAAACATGGATAAATGGTCCTCCTTTAATCCCCTTTTCTCTCGATGGTTATACAATGTTAAATGCTGATAGGTCACATGGACGCGGTGGTGGTGTGACTTCATTTGTTAAAAGAGGTGTTATATATAATCTAAGAACCGATATTGTTGTAAGTTCAGATAGTGATATGAATTGTGAATACTTATTTATTGACTTTGTAGATCAGTTTCAGAAAAAATACAGTTGGTGTAATGTACCGGAAACCTGGCTCAAGTGTGACACATTTCTTCGATTTTTATAATGACATTGTACGCAAATTAACTAGTGAACATAGAAAAATGTATATAACTGGTGATTTCAATATTGATCTTTTTAAAGATGAAAATTATGTGAATGAATTTCTTAGTATTAATTCTTTGTTTGGTATATTACCTGTTATACGAACTGCAACTCGAATTACCTTAAATAGTGCTACTTTAATAGACAATATTTTTACAAATGTTATTGATTCAAGTGTTCATTGCGGTACTTTTTGTATTGATATCACTGATCATCTACCAATATTTATTACTTTGAAAGGTCTTAATTCGTCACGTAATGAATCAAGTGAATACTTAATGCGTAATTTCTCATATGAAAAAATACAGTATTTTCAAAGAGATCTTATTAAGGAGAATTGGTCTTATGTTTACAGTTGTGATAATTCAGAAGAAGCCTACAATTTGTTCATACATCGGTTTACTATTCTATTTGATAGACACTTTCCTTTGGTTAAGAAGAAATGTAATAAACGTATTCGTAAGGATTAATAAATATATTTTGCGTTCCATAAATAAGGAAAATAATTTATATAAACAGTTTATTAATAATAAGAATTTGATAAATGAGAAAAAGTATAAGAAACAAAGGAATAAAGTTAATAATTTGATAAAGAATGTTAAGAAAAAGTACTTTTGTCATAAATTGAATCAATTTAAGTATAATGCAAAAAAAAATGTGGAC
This sequence comes from Mesocentrotus franciscanus, assembly GCA_037976565.1. Lineage (NCBI taxonomy): Eukaryota > Metazoa > Echinodermata > Echinoidea > Camarodonta > Strongylocentrotidae > Mesocentrotus > Mesocentrotus franciscanus. The sequence continues at coordinate 15,907,931 of CP137674.1, read as the reverse complement.
TGTTATTAATTCATTGTTAAATAAGCCCAAACATTCTCTACCACAATATTTTATATGTGATGGTAAACGTATTGATGACGGTGAATGTATAGCTACCGAATTTCATTCATATTTTGTTAATTGTTGTAGGGAAGCAGCTCAAACGTTATCAGCGTCTACTCCTGGACAGTACCATGTTTAATCAATATCGTCATATATATTTTCCTAACTCTATGTTTTTGATTCCAATTTCTGTACATGAACTTATACAAGTCTCTAAGTCATTAAAGAATAGTGACGCATGTGGATATGTGTCACGTAAGTCCTCGATCTTTTCAGCTCACAAATTTCAAGAATTCCAGCCTGGCCTGTCGTTGAGAAAAAAGCGGAGAACACAAAAGAGGACTAACAAAGATGGCGGATATCACGCGATCACGTACGAGCGCTGGCCACATTTTTCGAACCACTATGAGCCTTCTACGTATATTTTCAGTTCTGTGGTCACGGGCCACTGGCTTCATCGGGAAGGTATTCCATTACGTGAATGAGTAAATTCCGACAAAAATATACAACCAATCAAAACAAATTTAATACCAGACGAAAGCTAACGATTAGTATATTCATAAGCCGCTTACCCCAAAGCCGCTTGACCACAGTGGAACAAGTGAGAGCTTGCGAGAGCGGCCAAAGTTTGATTGAAACTCGCTATTTGCTTTTCTCCGACGCAAAAAGAGACGAAATTGTACTGGATAAATATGTTTTTTTCCGACAAAAGTACAGAAAAATTTCATATTGTCTTTTTATATTATACTTTTTGAAATGTTACCCGAGTGACTCCGGCCCCAATGCTGGAAAGAAACGCACATTTTAGAAAACTTCACTTTTTCATGGAAAAAATGCTTATTTGTTCTATGCACGCAAGTCAGATTGAGCGGATGATACAACGTTTCCATATGTTATGATGTCACATTTATATCATTGTATTGTTGTATGGGGTAATAGTAATCACACAAAATTGGACAAATTATTTAAACTACAAAAGAAACCCTTAAAATATGCTTAGGCTGTCATTATCGTACTCACTCTGCCCCATTGTTTATGAAATTGAAAACACTGAATATATTTGACTTATATTTTTATTCAATTGCCCTGCTTGGATTCTTTTATTTTCAAAATAAACTACCGCCAAATATTTCGAAAATGTTCACTTTGAATAATGATGTTCATAATTATAATACTCGTGTGCGAGACACTTTTCATTTTTGGCCAGTAAAGACAAGTATATATTTAAAATCTGTAAGAAACAATTTTCCTGTTATTTGGAACTCTATTCCTCCTGAAATATCCTCATGTAAGTCTTTAACACTATTTAAAAGAAACTTGAAGCAGCATCTTATATCTAAATATCAATGATTCTTGTACCAGTAATTATATTATACAACATTACCTATAACTGTTTTCAAACTTATGATTTTGTAATGATTATTTTCATTTGTATTACCTCCCATGAACGATGTCCCTGTCATGTTTTGTCACGGTATGTTTTTTTTGTTTAGTTTTGTCTGTATATGTAAATCTCTTAACTACTGTTCGGGGAACCATGCCTCCACAAGGCCATTTGGCCTTTTTTTTAGTTCCCTTTTTTCATTTTCTTATATATATTGCAAATGCTTATTTATATTGTATATTGTTTTTTTGAAAATGGAAATGAATACAACGAATTGAATTGAATTGAATCAATATTCTTGGAAAGAAATTAAAAATAAAATACTTTTGTGTATGAACACGATAATAATCAGTCTATTTTCCCCAGAAAATAAATCGAAATGGAACCTGATTCAAATTGGTCGTCGATAATTTCACGGTTGATAGGAGAAATACCTTTTAGCAGAATTATGTGTAAGGTTCAAGACGAAAAAAATGTAAAATTATTAAAATAGGCAAACGCGTGATTTACCAACTTTACTTGCAGGCAAAAATGGCGTTTATCAAGTACTAAACATTTTTAGTTGATTTTTTTAGCATGTACAAAATATTTAAGTTAAAAAGAGACCATGGGAATATTTTGCATAAACTTTCATGTTTGCTGTCATATTCTATAAACAAATAAACGACACAGGTGTGATTCTCTTGCTTTTAAAAATATTTCAATTATCTTAAAAAGAGCCAAATCGTACAAATACCAAAGTATACCCCTTACTTTTTGGTGCCACATTGCATCATTATATTGAACTGACTTGAGATGAGTGCGTTTGAAAGAAAATGGTGCAAGCCAGTGGTAAAGTTGTAATGATATAGTATGAATTTTTAAAAACATTTGATACCGTTCTGTTATTTTAACACCAGTCAGATTTACAAGCCGGTTTGTGAAATTGAAATTTGGTGCTATGATAGCGTTTGTTGTTTAAATATCATTATTGGTCGACTGAGGTATCAAATTATCATTATTGGTCGCATTTGGTGTCAGAATAGCATGATTGGTCGACTGTGTTTTAAGAAATCATGACTAATCGACTTTGGTGTTAACATTTCATAGTCTTCTTTTTCTGTTAATCTCCAAATGGCTATGGAGCAGGCACACTAAACACGGGGTTTACACCCTACTCTTTGTAGTGTAGTGTATTAATGTACATAGGGTGTGACAGTCCTACACACGGGGCCTCCAGTTAACGTTCTGTCCGAGGAACGGAGTGCTTTCCCCTGAACCCGAGCCGGCATCGAGAACAGGGGGAGGGGCGCGCTTACACATAACGCGGCGACAATCATTTTTGCAATTTTGTCCGCCCAGTGTGGGACTCGAACCGACGCGCATGACGAAAGTCATGAGAGTCAGACCGACGTTAAAATTTTATAAATTTTCAAATTTGGTGTTGAAATATCATAATTGGTCAACAAAAGCAGCGTTAATATGTTTTATCAATCATAAATCTTCTTATCAATGCAGCGGTGAATATCAAAAGACTTTTAGCCAATCTTATTTTCGGAGAAACAATGTTGGTGTAGCGGTAAGGAAAGCTTCCTGTTTTCGTCAACAAATCGACAAATGAAGGACCCCGTCTCACATCTGAGTCACATCTATCGGATTGTGACGTTAAAGGTCGGTCCCCAGACTAAATAAGGAGATTTGATTGCACACACGCACTCACGCACACACACACACGCACAAACAGTCCAGCACACTCACGTTTGGTGAGTTTGCACCTAAAATTAAATCGATTGAGTCAATTTTGTTTAACTCTACAGTTTGGTGTTTGTTGTTATTTAACACATGTTGTGGTCGTCCTATGTAGATATAAGTATCGGCCACAAAGCCAAACATCGGTGTCATAATCTGGTGCAAACGTTAACACGTTTATGGTGTTGATAAAGACAAGAAGTGTTGATAGGATAGTTTTTATCCCAATATGATATGTTTGAATATTCTCATTATTTTTTAATCAGCAGAATATATCTACTGATTGTTTGATTGCATCACTGTATTAATGTGCCTTTATTGAATATACTTTTCACTCCTTACTTTATGCTCTTTGTATTCTGCAATTATTTCCCCAGGGCCGTCTTGTCTTTTAACCACTCCCAAGCCCTCCATGATTGAAGAAAACCGAGTAAATAAAACAACACAAAATGAATGTTTTTCCTTTAAAAAATAAACATAAACCAAATTGATTAAGCTTTGACTGTTCGGAAGGGTATGGTTAAATGGAGAAATACCTCAGTCGAATATTTCATACTTCAGAGGCGACATCTAAAATATCAAACGAATTCTGAAAGAGCTAACTGGATAAATTACCACCAGGTTTCACTTCGGTTTGGCTTTTGAGAAGAAAAGAAATATGTTGTTTTCCAAGGTGTTTCTCATACGTTACTAAGTATAAGTGAAATGTACGATGGAATTGTGCACATAGATTGACACTGAAATATAATTCTACATGATGTTTTGTCTGAGACAAGATCTGGTCAGGATATGAGCTTGATACTGATATGCTATAGATGTGGTCGGTAACGGACATGTGTACGGGACAAAGTTTTTTTGAAATGCCCAGTTCACCCCCTCCCCTCCTCCCATATAAAACATTATTGTTATTTTATATTAAACTTGATGCAGGATATATATATTTTGCATCAAGTTTTAGTTTCTGTACATTTCTTGAAAATATAATTTACAACATATTTAATAGGCCGATTCGTATGTATGCTTTACACCTACTTGGTTCGAGGGTCCGAAGGGGAACTCGCAGAGCGACTAGGTAAACAGCCCCTTCTAAACCATTTTCAATCTATTATTATTTAGAATATGTCATTTTATCATACAGTAATGCCCAAGATTCATATACATGTCTTAATTGGTGGATAAATGTATTCAAGAGTAAATCACCACAATAACTACGTGGTAAACCCAATAGAAAAAAGAATGATAATTCAAATAGGATTATCATGAACTTGTAACATTCACAGCAACGTAGAACTGGAATGGGGAGACATAACAACAGGAGCGGTGGAGAAAAAGAAGAGAAAGATGAATGAAAAGAGAGTAGAGAGACAGAGGGATAAATAAAGTCAAGAGCAATAAAGAGACGAAGTGTGTGTGCGTGCGGTTGTGTGTATGTTTTCAATTGTTTTTCTATAAGGGAGCCCGATCGATTAATATTATTACTACCAGGTGTCCCTCGTCACTATCAAAGATTTTTAATTATTTTATGTGTATTATAGTGCTCAATAAATGGCTTTGATTCCATTTTATTTAATCAGATTTATATATAGCAAGGGGATAAAAGTTGGGCAGGTTGGGATAAAGTGAATTTCTGGACTTGTCATTCTATTGTAAAAGAATCTGCCTGGGAAAAATTGGTAACGGTTGAACAAGTATATAAATCATAATAATTGGCGTATACTGTTCGGCTTTGGGATCATCAAAATAAGTGGAAATTGACTGCATCTTGCTAGAAGGCACGTGTACAGCAGACAGAAATGAGCATGTGGGACTACACGTCAGATGAAAATTTGGTCCAAACTGTTCAGCTTTTTCTCGTGATGTTTCCATAAGACCATTTGAAGCGCAATTATTTTTAGGAGGCATTTATTTCTTCATACTCTTCCAAACTAAGATAAATAGAATGAGAACCTCACAAATTGGTTTTCAGTTTTTTCACAGAACTATAATAACTTTCATGCAAACTTGGGCAGGTTGGAAGCAGAAAATCCAGAGAAATAGATTGAATATTGAACTTTTGAGATAAGTTGGACAAGTAATAATCAATAACAAAAAAAACCCACACGATAACCGAAAATGAAACCTGATTAAAATTCGATTAGGGGTATGGTACGGTCGATTGGAGCCTTAGCCGACATTTCATACGGTAATATTCTTTCGGGGTAAAATGACTTAAATGACTACTGTCAGCAAACACATATTGTCACGAAAGTCTTATATCAAAAATGGCGGACAATGTTAAACCTGTTTGAACATAACTAGTTCAATGATTTATGCACCGCAAAGTGCCTGGAGATTACATCTCACCATTAATATTATCAATAACAATTCTCAAAAAAATGATTAATCAAAATGAAACTAGATGCAGGATTAATTCACAGTTATGGCAGTGGATACGATATCATTAATCAAGCCAGATATTTTCTTTACAAATCTAATGTTTCTTTAATACTAGAATAATTAACTTTTAGTATCATATTCACAGAGACGTTCTAGTAGTATGCGCTGTAAAAGTATAATTGTATTACTATGATGAAAGCATCCAACAGCAAAGGGATGGTCGAATGCAAACAGGATCTCATATAAAAGAAACATAAATCGTTGATTTACCGTCATATTTCATTTAAATGTAATTCTATAAAAAGAACATTATGGTGTCGATCGTGCAAACATGTGCTGGTTTGCGTTCCCACAATAGAAGTCCCATAAAGAGACAGAACGATTTGGCATCAATTTTCATTTTGTTGCAGGCCTACTCCATGGCAATACTATCTGTGACGTATATATTGTTCAATATTCTGTTTTGGCTTCCGATATTCCAATCTTTACTCCTAACTGATAACTGATACTGTAACAGCGAAATGGCAGATCGAATATAATTTTAACCCTCCTGTATTCCATATTCAGAAGAGTTGACCAGAGTTTATCAAATTAATTTCTTGAACATGTAACCATATAAAAGTAGTTCTTAATCTTGTCAAAAACTTGTTCGTTATTACGAGAGACAAATTCATGTCGTGTCTGTAGAGAAAAGAAAAAAACATCTCGACAGAAAGTAAAACAAACAAACAAAAAAAAAATTCAAAGGCGTTAACATTTCTTGTACCAAGTTTTTAAATGAAAAATTGAAAGATTCATGCAAATTATAAAACTTTCAAAGAAACTAAACTGGAGGGGGAAAATACATGTAAGTCGCCTTTGCATATGTTCTTTCCTAAATATTTAGAAAACGATGAAAGTTATTGTCAATTTTATAACTAATTCATTATCACGACTTTGTGTCTACATATGGTGGACGTTACGAGTATGGAAAGCCATAAGGGGAAAAACTAAATACATTCGATCCCTGCAAAATATATGCGATGTTGAAAAAAATGTATACGTTAATAAAATAATTTGCAGATAGCGATTCCAAAACCTGTTATAACATGTATTTGTTCTTAATCGGTCTTATCTTTTTATCAATACGCTTTTGTGTCTACACTGATTGGTCGTTACTAAAGACAAATATATCTATGTGTCTTATGAAAAACGATGACGCCATAGCGGAAATAATAGTGCAGACAGGGTGATTAATTTGACATTTGTAGTAAAAGAAACAATTACTTCGTCTCAAGTGCTTATTCAAACAAACAGACTCCTGAACATAGTCTCAAGTAGCTAAAATAATCGCGTAATTTGGGGAGAGGTTACTCGAAGACACGAAACACAGTGTGCCCTTGTCGAAATAATAACGTCCAATCGAAATTAACTAGGTTTTCCTATTGCTATCCTTACTTATGTCATTTCGATTTCTAAAACTAAATAAGCACGTAAATTCCTCCTAAGACAGTTTTCTCAGTGATTATTCCTTGTGATATTTTGAAAATAACGGACTGAAGATAATGATTTTGATTTGATTCTAGGTCTTTGTCTTGCAAGGTTCATGCCAGAGTTGTTTTGAACATGTTGCATACCAATCAAAGCGCAAGTGTTCACGTACATATATTTGATTTTAACCAGCGCAGAGGAGTTAAAATAGTTTATTGACAGCTACCAGGGACAAAGTTTTATTTATGGGTGGGAGCCAGGGAGGAGGCTATTAAGGTAAATTGATGATGTAATAAACCTGGGACAGCGAAGAAACCAGTCGCCGTAATGTAAACATGCGGTCAGCCCTCAACTTTCCTCCCTTTCCTCTCCCCAAAGCGGAATCATCTTGGACAATAATACCCCATTCAGTCCATGGTATTTCGAAGTCGTCACACTCAACAAATTTTCGCTCTTCTTTCGTGGCTGTTTTTTCCTCAATATTCGCCCGCTTTAGCAGTCAGTGGCGTCAAGCTAATGTTTTAACGTGACATCGGCGGATAACTAACAATTTGTGCTTCTGACTTAAGTTTGCATGAGCTCCTGACTGACAATTTTTCCTAAGTTTCACGATCGAGAACTTCAAGTTGTATTTCAAGATGCCTAAAGCGACAAAGAAAGCAAGTCAGAGGGTGAATACAGCGAGAGCTGCGACGAAGACGCTTAGGTCGACTACAAGGGCCAAACCAAGAAAGGGAGGGCGTCGAAGGCTACGACCCTGCCCGATCCCCTCCGCCTGCTGCCAGTACCAACACCGGCATTAACGAGGCGCTGCCTATCCCTGTCCTGATACAGGAGCCCACGATCCAACGGGATGACGATCCTGGGAGACAAGACGGAGTACTCGATAACGGTGAGTCATGGCCAGTAATGGCAATCGATGATATTGATCCATATACCTTACAGCCTAGGCCCATGTTTTCCGATGAAGCGCTGGTTTCACCTGCGCCAGTCATACCGTCCACAGTGGGTCCAGCTAATATTAATAATACACTAGGGACAGATTTCCCCGTCCCTGGACAGCCACAGTATTTGGCAGGTGTTGGTGATGATCTCGGCTCAGCTATTGCCGTGACCATCAAAGAAAAAATTTGGCGGGGGGAATATGTGGATATAGGCTCACTTATCAAACCATCTGTTACGTCCGATCCTTCTATCGATGAGGGTTAACACTTACATTTTCCCCTGCGAGCGCTAATTTTCAGCTGCGGGCGCCAAATCGCAGCGTAGCAATTAAAGGCATACATCAATGGACTAGTGCCATGTTAATTTTTGTGTCGGTCTATGCCGAACGACATGCGCTACGAGTACGGGAGCTATTGAAATATATTAGCACTGTTCGCACTGCCGCTAGCTGCGGCTATAATTGGACCAACTACGATGTTCAATTCCGCCTGCGGCAAGCGCGGCAGCCGGAGCGTTCATGGGCCGTAGTGGACGCAGAGCTGTGGCTAATGGTCGCCACTGCCTATGCGCGGCCGGACATGGATAATTTTCGTCCCTTCAGCGGGAGGCAAGCTCAATTTCGGGAGCGCAACGGCCAAGACAGCAACTATCAGGCCCCGCCGCGACGGGCGCTCAGCATACAATCGGGGCGGATACGGAAGCGCAATCGCGAGTCCACGGGCTCAAGTGTGCTACGCATTCAACGCCTCCGGCCGGTGCGGCAGGGGCCGCGCTGCAGATATGCGCACAAATGCGATAGATGCGGAAATACGTCCCATGGCTCCTTTGCCTGCAACCGCCCCCAAATTGCAGCTACCCAACCGAGCTCTAGCCCCAACCCCAATTAAGCTAAAGCCCATGCTACCCTTTCTTCATTCTTACACCAATCAGTCTGACGCCAAACGGCTAATTTCAGGATTTACGTACGGCTTTTCTTTGAGTTTTAAAGGCACCCGTGTACAAATGAATTGTAAGAATCTCAAGTCTGCGATTCTTCATCATCAAATCCTTATGCAAAAGATAGAAAAGGAGGTGTTACTTGGCAGAATTGTGGGCCCCTTTAATTCAATTCCATTTCTGAATTTTCGTTGTTCCCCCATTGGGGTTGTTCCAAAACGAACACCAGGCGAATTTCGGTTAATACAGCACTTATCCTCTCCTCGCGGCTCCTCTGTAAATGATAGCATAGATAAGGATGAATGCAACGTTTCTTACACTAGTTTCGACGAAGCAGTGAACATGATTCTCGACCTTGGTCATAATTCTTTTATGGGGAAAGCTGATATCAAGTCTGCCTTTAGATTACTACCCGTTCATCCTAATGACTTTGATTTGCTCGGTATGTGCATAGATGGCAAATTTTATTATGATAGGTGCATGCCTATGGGTTGCTCGATTTCGTGTGCAATGTTTGAGCGCTTTAGTTCCTTTCTCGAGGATTGTTGTCGGCGCAGAGCTGTTACTGAACAAGTGCTGCATTACTTAGATGATTTCTTTTTTGCCGCTTCCTCCTTCGAGGAATGCCAGCGCATCATGCTTTGCTTCCAACATATGTGCCAGGATTTCGGTGTCCCCTTAGCTGTGGAGAAAACCGAAGGCCCTACGAGAGTAATTACATATTTGGGTCTAGAGATTGATACAATGTTATGTCAGGTAAAAGTTCCAGCTGATAAATTAGAAGCGCTATGTTGCATGATTCGCAGCTTTTCCACGCGGGCCAAGCTAACGCTGCGCCAGATACAGTCTTTAATTGGGTCACTCAATTTTGTATGTAAGGCAGTTGGCCCAGGTAGGGCCTTTCTGAGGCGGCTGATAGACATGACTAGAGGGTAAGCCGGCCCCACCATCACATAAGGCTTACCAGTGGGGCTAAGGCTGACCTGGCAGCTTGGGAAACATTCTTAGCGCATTTTAATGGGACTGTTATGTTTGCTGACAATGTTTGGCGCGATAATACTTGCCTTCAATTCTATACCGACGCAGCGGCAAGCATTGGGCTAGGCATTTATTTCGAAGGATCCTGGGCACAAGCTAGGTGGCCGGACTACGTAAGGGATGCTAATTTCTCCATTGCCTTTTTAGAGCTGCTTCCCATAGTCGTAGGCGTTCACTTATGGGGAGATCGGTTAAGTGGGAAGAGAGTAACTTTCTGGTCTGATAATCAATCGGTGGTGGCCGTCATTAACAAGCAAACGTCTAGTTGCAAGGTAATCATGAGGCTCATTCGGCACTTTGTAGTACTATGTTTAAAGTGGAACATTTGGTTCAAGGCGAGGTACGTTCCAGGCCATACCAATGAAATTGCCGATTCTCTGTCCCGCTTTCAGATGACCCGTTTTCGACGCCTGGCCCCCAATGCCGAACGACAAGGGACCCCCATTCCTACCCCTCTCTGGAGCAGCTTAGTCGGGAGCGTGCCGTCTTGTTGAGCTCTTCTAGAGCCCACAACACTATGCGCACTTATCACACGGCATGGCAAGCTTTTCAAAAGTTTCGTAGTAATTATAATTGCAATGCCTCAAATCCACCAACCATCGAGCAGATTGCCCTTTTCATTTCTTACATGAGCCTGTCTAAATATTCCGCAAACACTATCTCTACATATATTTCAGCTCTGTCATTCCATGAGCGCAGTCATAATAGAGAAGATATAACCCAAACTTTTCCAATAAGGCGATTAGTTGAAGGCTGCCGTAGGCGTCATGCTCGCCAAGACGTGCGCTGTCCCATTACCATACCCTTATTACATAAATTAATCGCAACACTGCCATTGGTATGCCAAACGTCCTATCATACTAAACTATTCACTGCAGCCTTTTTATTAGCGTTCTTCGGGTTTTTACGCATTGGTGAATTCACTTCCCAGGGTAGCTCCATCCCTATGTTGGAGGCGGACGTAGTGGTTCGGGAATCCCCTCAGCGCAAAGTTAGTGTTAGAATTCGGTCTTCCAAAACAGATCAGCGGGGTAAAGGGTGCGTCATTGTGCTTCCAGAAAGTAGGTCATTGTGCCCAGTTAAAGCAATTGTTGGGTATCTGGAAGCCCGTCCCCAATCCGTCCCGACTCCCGTTATTGCGCAGGGGTTTGCATTTTTTAGGCAATTTGATGGTTCTCCTTTAACCCGGCAAGCTTTCAACAGGGTGCTAGATAGGAGTATTTCGTTCTTAGGTTTACCAGCTCACTATTACACGGCCCATTCCTTCCGAATAGGAGCTGCTACGTCCGCTGCCATGGCAGGGTTTTCAGACTCCCACATTCAGAAAATGGGGAGATGGATATCTGGGGCATACCAGGGTTATATCAGGCTACCGTCAGGTGAAGTTTGAGAGACCTCGGTTGGTTATAATTTAGGATCGTCGTTATTTTCTTTTAATTTTTGTTATGTTTTAATTATACTGCTATGTTGATCAGACCAAACCCAGTTCATAATGTATTAGTAACTAAGTTTTTGATTTCACTGAATTGGGGTGAAAGAAACAAACACCCCCTATCATTTTTGCTTAATAGCACATGTATGCCTATATATTAGTCACTCGTCTTAATGTTCGGGTAGTCTATGGAGGAGGTGCTTTAAATAATTACATAAATCGTAAAACACATTTTGTTTTTGGTAATGCTATAATGTTATGTAGAACATGTTACCGTCTGCGGGTTCCCCCCTTTTCTCCATTAATTTGAATCTACAGATTCTACAAATTTATGGAGCCAGCTAAGGATTCTACATCCATACCAGGCACCATCTGGGTCTTCATTTCTTGGGGATTCCATTGTGCATGCGGCCGCCTTGCTGTGAGAGAAAAGGGCGACGCAAACCTCAACCTGCCACTTCGGCTAATTTGGAAAGGTAAACAGGGGCTCCGTCTAGCCTCTATCAGAAGCTGCTCGAAAGCTTTAAACAATAAACACTCTGTAAGCAAGTCGACTCCTGTTGGTATTCATGTCGGCACTAATGACGTGGGAGTGATTCCTAAGAAACAGATACTGCTTTATAGCGAACTGCCTTCAGTACGTCACAGCAGCTGTAGGTCATGTAAAGGTCATCTGGTCCGATGTCTTCCCTCGGGTCAAGTATGGTAATTACCCACCGGACAGACAGAACATACCCGACAGAAACCACAGGGCTGGTAACAAGTATGCGCGGTCATAATTCGCCGAATTGGAGGACTCGTTGTATCAGGCCCACAAATAACTGTCAACAAATCGGAGCTTTACCTCCGACAAGTGTACTTCATTTCGAACATTTACAAGGTGCCTTCTTGGGAATTCGGACGTTCAATTCCTTCCTTACTGGTCTTCGTTTAACCCCCTTAGCTAATAATAATAATGATTAAGTATTATTTCGCTTATCTAGCGTATAACGTCGCTTTATCAGGAGTCTAAGCGCTCTACATTGAAGTGACTCAGTAACTTTGTTGAAGGTTGATAAAAATAAACTGCGTAAATTTCGTAAGAAATGTTACATATTATATTCATTCTACCGAACTAACCCTTTAGCATGCAAAACATGTTGAAACAAATGTCAGCCAAATTATGTTCAGATCTGTATTGATCTAAATGATTATACGAATTGTTGTCTGTTGCGATTCATAATAATTTCGCAAATATGCAAAGGATGAGCATTTTCTACCATCTGACAGCGGTGTGGCGGCGATCCATGTCTGAGCAGCCACGTCTCGTGTGGCAGAAAATTATTGAAATTTTGACCGCCAAACCGCGGAATTATCTTTGATTTGCACATGTCGAATATACCAGTTTGCAAGAGAACAGTCTTCGAGCCAATGATGGGAAATGCTAAGGCAATTATTATTGTTTACACCCCGATAACACTTTGTTTGTAGGCTGAGGATGACCAATAAGGCCTTTAGTTATCCTCAGTTTTAGGCAAGAAAGTGTTTATTTGAACGCTACGTGTCTCAGGCCAGAGAACTGCGTTGATTAGTTTTTATTTAAATACGCTACGTGTCTCAGGCCAGAGAACTGCGTCGATTAGTTTTTATTTAAATACGCTACGTGTCTTAGGCCAGAGAACTGCGTCGATTAGTTTTTATTTAAATACGCTACGTGTCTCAGGCCAGAGAACTGCGTTGAACGCTATGTGTCTCAGGCCAGAGAACTGCGTTGATTGGTTTCCATGACGTTATCATGATGAATTGCAAATCCCGGCCGGGTCCCTACTCCCTAGGCTAATTTAGACTGTTTACTCTCTGTTTAATGATGGTACGTTACCGTTTGTATTTTTCTGATAATGTTGTTCATTGTGAAGTTAACAGACTATTTTCATTCGAATTATTGGTTATACCACAGGTCTAATGACGATTGGAAGTTTCTATATTACAAGTAATAAATACCATGGCCAATTGCAAAACAAGTTGTCAATGTCCTTATTCTTTGTCCCAGTAGATAGAACAATAATTGATTTTAACCAGCGCAGAGGAGTTAAAATAGTTTATTGACAGCTACCAGGGACAAAGTTTTATTTATGGGTGGGAGCCAGGGAGGAGGCTATTAAGGTAAATTGATGATGTAATAAACCTGGGACAGCGAAGAAACCAGTCGCCGTAATGTAAACATGCGGTCAGCCCTCAACTTTCCTCCCTTTCCTCTCCCCAAAGCGGAATCATCTTGGACAATAATACCTCATTCAGTCCATGGTATTTCGAAGTCGTCACACTCAACAAATTTTCCCACCATCCATCCCCGTACTCCGCCAAGGGGTCAGTGACTTTTCATGTTCATAATTATTATTGCAGAGCAATAGCGAGAATTTGATGACAATCCACTCTCTCAAGGGCTACGCCTGGTCGCGTTCATAACACGGGCCTTGCGGGGCTTTTCCCAATCTTATTTTCCAGGACTCGAACTTTTCATTCGGTCAGATAATACTTTTGGTTATATTTATCGATTGGCCTTTTGGCCCAAAGAGTCTGGTTTTCGAGAGGTTGGTTTTCACCCGCATTTGAGTGTAGTGGAAAATGTCATCAAATTCCTGCCTTATTGTTCTTTCATAAAGAATTTTAAGATGTGCATTACGTTAATCAATTCTTTGTGTTGTTACGTACGAAGATGGTAAAATCGCACCAAATTGGGTGCTTCTGTGTCAATGCTTTATCAAAGTATTAAATCGTGTCCGTAAGGCAGAAAATTATTGAAATTTTGACCGCCAAACCGCGGAATTATCTTTGATTTGCACATGTCGAATATACCAGTTTGCAAGAGAACAGTCTTCGAGCCAATGATGGGAAATGCTAAGGCAATTATTATTGTTTACACCCCGATAACACTTTGTTTGTAGGCTGAGGATGACCAATAAGGCCTTTAGTTATCCTCAGTTCTAGGCAAGAAAGTGTTTATTTGAACGCTACGTGTCTCAGGCCAGAGAACTGCGTTGATTAGTTTTTATTTAAATACGCTACGTGTCTCAGGCCAGAGAACTGCGTCGATTAGTTTTTATTTAAATACGCTACGTGTCTTAGGCCAGAGAACTGCGTCGATTAGTTTTTATTTAAATACGCTACGTGTCTCAGGCCAGAGAACTGCGTTGAACGCTATGTGTCTCAGGCCAGAGAACTGCGTTGATTGGTTTCCATGACGTTATCATGATGATTTGCAAATCCCGGCCGGGTCCCTACTCCCTAGGCTAATTTAGACTGTTTACTCTCTGTTTAATGATGGTACGTTACCGTTTGTATTTTTTATGATAATGTTGTTCATTGTGAAGTTAACAGACTATTTTCATGCGAATTATTGGTTATACCACAGGTCTAATGACGATTGGAAGTTTCTATATTACAAGTAATAAATACCATGGCCAATTGCAAAACAAGTTGTCAATGTCCTTATTCTTTGTCCCAGTAGATAGAACAATAACTATCTATATGCTGTAAACATGCTAAGAAATTATGGAAGTTCAGTCATCTGTGAACGATGTACACCAAATATATAAAAGTAGTTCTCCTTCTTGTCGAAACTTGTTCATTATTACGTATTTTGTGTTTATGTTCTGTTGGACGCTAAGAGAGACAAATTCGTGTAGAGTCTTTAAAGAAAAGAATAACGTCTTATCAGAAAGTAAAGACTGAAAGGAAGAATTTTCTAAAATTAATTTCTTGAACATGTAACCATATAAAAGTAGTCCTTAAAAATTCATTTAAAGAATAAGTACACACCCCCTGTAATAGATCAATTTGATTTTTTTTTGTTTTGTTATTGTTGCTTCTATTATGTGATAGAGATCTGTTTAATACTTTTACATTTGTAGACACACGGCTGTTGAAAATAAATAAGGATGAACCAGCAGTATTCCTTGTAATAGTACATTTGTTATATTATACTTATATCTATTGTAATAGAGAGATAATGCATTTTTAAAGACAGAAAGATTCGAAGGATGGGAGAGGGCAACAATAGACAAAGTTGGAATGGGTTTTGGGGGTTATATATATATATATATATATATATACATATAAATTAAAAACACATTATTTTGATCATACAAACTTAAGAAAAGAAGGTAAAGACAAGGGGAAGAGAGATAGGAAAGCGACTCCTGGGGAGAGAAAGAGAAAGGTCCAAAAGAGAAAGATGGAGAGAGAGAGAAAGCAAGATAGAAAAAAGGAGATAGAGAGAGAGAGAGAAAGAGAGAGAGACACACACAAACACACACACACACACACTGAGAGAGGGGTGACGTGGGGAGAGAAGGAGAATGGTCCAAAGGAGAAAGATTGAGAGAGAGAACGAGAGATAGAAAAGGAGATAGAGAGAGAAAGAGAGAGAAAGAGAGAGAAAGAGAGTGCGAGAGAGGAGAGAGAGAGCGCCAAAGAGAGAGATAGAGAGAGAGGGGGTAATAGACAGTCAGACGGACAGAGAGAGAGAGGGAGAAAGAGAGAGAGGGATGCCTTAAATGAAACATGTGTTTAATTATGATCTACCTGATAATATATTAAATGAATGACGTCACACTTAAGATGAAAATACAGAAGAAGGAGAAGAAGAAGGAAGAGAAGAAAGAGGACAAGGAGAAGAAAAGAAGAAGATGATAATGAAGAAGAAAATAATAAGAATACGAAAAATAAAGAAATAGAAGAAAGGGAAGAAAGAAGAAGGAGTAGAAAGAGGAAAAGGAGAAGAAGGAGAAGCAAGAACAACAATGCTAGCAAGTAGCAGCAACAGCAGCACGACACACGTAGACAGCTGTAACAGCTGAGCTGTTCACTGAGCTTATCCTCAAGATATTTTGGATTAGGATTTGAATAGAATAGTACGCTGTCATCTGCGTACAATGATAGTTTACAGTCTTTTATACAAATACAAATATCATTGATATAACTTGTAAATAGAATTGGGCATAAAATGCTTAGGCTTTAGTTTGGAACGAATATCATAAATGACCGCTACTTGGTGTCGATTACTTGTTGTCAAGTAGGATCTGAACCGCTCTAAACTTTCTTTGTTAAAACCCATAATTTGTAACTTTTTCAATAAGACGATGATGATGATGTTGATAATTAGGATGAGGATAATGATGATGATGATGGTTTGCTGTTTACTTTAGTTTTACTTTGAGTGTTGAGGCTTACCTTAAGGATTAAGTTAAAAACTGAGAATGATCGCCTGTAATGTAAACTGTACTTTTGAACGATTTGCATTTCCTCTATCCAACTTATATATTCTAATTGAGCACTCAAAGGATTATGCATGAACATATTATATTGCCACTTCTTTACCCATTAAGTTGCCACAGGCAATTTTATTAAAACTGTACAATATATTAAATAAATTCATACAAAAAAATTGTGATATTGTTATTATGAAACAATGGACAAAAACGCAATCGGCTGTTAATAATTGCTTTATTTTTTAACAGAAAAGAAAGACAAGTAGCATTCAACAAGTACAATTGCAAAGGCATAATTCTGTGGAATATCAATACAAAGACAATATATTGTTACGTGGTCATAACAACAATGTTACCATTCCGTTTTGTATGTCGCGTATCACATTACAATATTCCGTTTTTATGCGCTTCCCAAGTGCTATGAAAATTACCTTATAAAAGTATCCCGGCATTAGCTACGGCAACCGTTATAGGCTCATACTTTTGTGTTCGAATGAAAGCATTTTACAAGGTAATACCCATTTATACACTTGCCATGGGTGTATAGTGGCAAATGTAGATTTTATGTCTTGCCAAAGAGGACACAATGGGAGATACTCCTACTAGCGTTCACCCACTTACGTGACTCATGGTGCATTTTAATGGGGAGAAGAGATGGAGATCGTTTTTCCTTCGGTTTATTTTTCCGAAAGTACGTAATTCGGAAGCTTTACAAGGTAATATCTTGAAAATGAAATATATAAGGTTTATGATTCCAAAGATTCGTAATTCCGAAAAAAATGTACGTATGGTTTTATACTTCTATGGCCTTTTCTGAATTATGAACCTTCATAATAGTGTGCCCCCTTTCATTTGTCTGAATTACGAAACCTTTGAGCAACGAACATTAGGAATATCAAACCTCCGGAATTACGATCCTCAGAAATTACCAACCTTCGGAATGACATTTCGGAATAACGAGCATTCTGAATTATGAACATTTGTAACTGCCTACACATCCCCCAAAAGAACCCAAAAGACATGTAACCATTTTTCTAATAGAGATGTACCATGTTCATATTTGGGTCGAGAGAGACAAGTTTTTATCAAATACTTTGGCCGAGGGCATATTGTACGCATCCGGCAAAGATTGGAACCCTCTTTAAACTCCCTATTGAAAGTCAAGGAAATGAACCACTATACACATTAAAATTGTTTAAGAGTACATTGGCCACACTCTAAAAATCAAATTTTCCAAATATTGATAAAAAGTAACCTGATTTTATCATAAAAACAAAACAACAAGTGCAACACAAATGTATTATATAGACTACATATAGTAATATTATTTGTTATATGTTATAGTTAATTCTCTATCACCACATATATTAAACATTTAAAATATTATTTCTATATAAGAAAATACAAACCAAAAACAAAAGGCAATTTGACGGTTTGGAAAAAACTAGAGCTACACTACAAAACAGTACAGGGGCGTTAAGTAAGCCCTGGAATACATAATTATTTCATCTGATTATTTCATTTTAAAAATATATACATTTACCTTGTTAGGGGAATGTCAAAACATCTGGAATTTGAAAGAAAATATCGGTATTATCTCGTATATTTTCTATCAAATTCCGGATGTTTCGACATGTTGACGTATTGTTGAGAGGATTAAACATTATTACCTAATAGAAAAAAAGCTATATTGTATTAATGTCAGTATTGAAGAAAAAACCTGACCAAGTTTCATCATTGGAGATCATGTGACTTAGGTTAACTAGTTTGATATTTAATATTCAATGTCAATAATAACAAAAAAATCGTGAACAAATTATATCGTTCAAATTATGGTTGAATACCTTGAGCCAATGAGTGATCAGCCAAATTGTCACGTGGTAAATTTTCGAAAATAGAGAGGTCCATTTGTTTTGTCCCAACCTGAAAGTTAGAGAAGAAAACGAGGTCATAATAAAGATGATTAAAATACCAAACGCTGCTTTCCAAGCCTTGAAAATGAGTTGGGTGAATTAGTCGTCCTTGCACAGTCAATTTGAGAAAAAAAATGGGACTTTGTGTGACATTTTTGTACAAAACAATAGAAGTGTAACTCGGAAAACAGATGTCTGATATGCACTTTGATAAAAAAAAAAGACTAAACACTTTTGCGCTAACTAATTTCCATGATTAAAAAAAAATAGCCATTGCTGATTCAAGCTACTTTTCAGTGCCATCCGTTTGAATAAATCTCACCCATAGTTTCATAAGCAAAAAAAAATCATGCAGATATCGTGAACTTATTATTTTGGTGCGTTTTTTATTTTTATAGGCACTGTAGAGTGGCATGTTTGTAAATTGGTCTTCACAAATTCATAAAAGTCATCACACCTCCTTGTATTCTTTGCCGGACTTTTAAATGAAATTTGTTCGCCATTGTTAGTTTTTTACTCATTCAGTAGATTTTAATCAACGCATCGTTTTAGCAAAACATATTTTAAAATGAACTCTGTTTATGAGATATAAACTGTTGCCCATAAAGTAAGAATACATTTTCTTTTCTTTTTTCATTAAATGATGTTGACATTAGGATACATTCTTGATTGATACAATTTTTATACCGTCTCAGAACTTTATAGATCTAAAGAGTCATATACAGATTGAAGATACAAACTTTATCTCTCAAAAATAAATCATTTCGTGAAAACAGGAAAGAACAAATTATCCCAAGTTAATGACAAAAACTGATTGTTGAAAATTAAAGAAAACATGATAATACATTAGGTTGCTACAGCACTAAATTCTAAAGTTCCTCACCTCTTTACGTCATGATTTATTTTGTAAAAAATATACGAAAGTGAAGTTTTCAGAGCTTACCGCGTCGATCGTTTTATTTCGAAACACGTGTTGACCTGACGGGTGTTGGTCCAGGTCGTATACAAGATTTCTTCCCCGTCACAGAGGTGACACTGACCGGACCAGCTGGTAGTTGATAACCCATTGTCCCTCCCTACAAGGAACCCGAAGGTAGGGAAGATCTTGTTCTGGTTGACGTAACCCACTACAACTGTGGGCGCTGAGAGAAGATGAGAAAAATACAAACTCAACATTAATTAATTCATTAATTCATTGCTTCATTGTTTCAATCATTCATTCATTCATTCATGTTTTCTGTACAAATCAGGGGAGGGTTTCACAAAGACTAAGATTGACTTTAAGCTGGACTTAACTATGGCAGGCTGTTCATGCCACTTTTTGCTCTCACCATTTACTGGCATTGGTCTCTCAAGGGACGTACAAACCGTGGTCACAAATCTATAAAATTTACATATTTTGTTCATTATTGAAGGAAAAAATAATATCTAAAGATCATAATTGAGAGACCAATGGTGAGAGCAACCAGTGGCACGAATGGCCTGCCATAGTTGAGTCCAACTTAAAGTCGATCTTAGTCTTTATGGAACACCCCCTGAACTGTGTAGGGTCTGTTTTAAAAAAGAAGCCCTGCTTTGATTTTAACTCTAACGTTGTGATACTATTGTGTATTTCTTGTTTGTTATTCAGTTATTTTTTGCTAATTTGTATTGAAGAATTAGGCAAATGCTTTTTCTTCTCTGTTATAAATTTAAAGTGTCTTATCAGTAAGCTATTCCATGCCGTGTACAAATCTGATATGATTAAGGTCCTCGGCTGTGAAAGTGCACAGTAGTCCATTGCTATGTCTTTCACGACATAGTACTACACCACCCAATCTGAATGTTTGTATTCAATTTCACAGAAGAGACATAAAGTAAATTACCAAAGGTAAATTACCAATAATCGATACTATGGAATATATTTAACCCGAAATTGTAATAATTGAGATTATTTTTTTATCTAATGAAAATTATACAATGATTACATAAAATACAATAATCACATAATAATCGAATAAAATTACAGTTCGTTGCAAGGTACTAAAGAAAGGAGCATACATAAAGCCTTTTCAGATTTAATTGTTATGATGACGTTAAAGTTGATATTCATAGAAGAGCCCTAAATATGAGATATTCATATCTACAGAAAGCTTATAAGCCATACAATGAGCTTGGATGACATTCAAACAATATAACACTTCCAAAAAAGCGAAATTAGGGTGAAAACAATCACCCTATTCTCTGGGACAAATTTGCCCTATTGTCATCCGAAACGGCCTTTAGCTGTGACGTAGGAAAAGGGAGGCGTGGCTAGTGTGCCACTTCCGGGTATCTAGTAGAATGCATGTATAACATTATAAGGCTGAAAACACAGCTTCAACTTATGTGTTATTACCCTTACTATAGAATAAATTATAATACAACATCGTTTGTAAGTTACTTCTCATTAATATTTCCATCTTGATATTCTAAGAAATGTATTATTTGTGAAATAAAAACGTTGACAAATGGGGAAAAAGAAGGTGAAACTATATGGCTGTGTCCCCGGCTTTGTTGTACAGCAAGCCTGCATATATATGGGGATTTGGGTGCCGGCGATTTTACCACCATGTAGTTTCACTTTGACATATCAGTCGGAGACTTCACCTCTTCCACTATGAAAAAAACAGTTAGTATTGATTTGATCATTATTATGAATAAAATAAAATTC
Source organism: Mesocentrotus franciscanus (assembly GCA_037976565.1). Classification (NCBI taxonomy): domain Eukaryota; kingdom Metazoa; phylum Echinodermata; class Echinoidea; order Camarodonta; family Strongylocentrotidae; genus Mesocentrotus; species Mesocentrotus franciscanus. The sequence goes on along the minus strand of CP137674.1, from coordinate 15,886,726 downwards.
AAACAAATCGAAGAATATTTCATTTAGTCGATCGTATCACGGCTAGATTAGCTGGAAAATCGAGGCGATTCTGCTGTTGTTACGATTCATCTGCGAGTAGTGCGGCTCTTGGCAGCTCTTGGCAGCCGCATTACCTACACGGCTGATCGCTGATTGAATTTAGTATCGCTGGCGGATTTATATTACCTGCGCGCACATCAAAACACACGTAAACGTGACTGCACTGCACACCGCACACACACAGTACTATACGCTTGCATTTCAGTCGCGATAGACGAAACTTTTACGAAACCAAACCAAAACAAAACGGCGAGAAATACACTATTCTATGGAATTATAGTTATCGACAAATGAAAATGGAGAAGAAACATTATTCATTGGTATGTCAAAGGAAATTCCACCTCGGAACATGATTCTACTATAGGTAATTTTGTTTTGAAACACAGCTAGGTTGATTTTTCATACTATCTCCGTGTACATACAGCTCAGCTGGCAAGCTAAAGCCGGTGAAAAAGTTGAGTTGTAAACAGTTATTTTACGGATATTGTCACTTTTTCAATGCCAATAATGACATGAATATTGACATTAGGATATGTTTCAGGACGGGAGAGGACAACTGTATGTCAGATATTGACCATTCAGGCAATATTTCAATCGTTTTGAGATGAACATTTGTGTGTAGATCGCAGTTAGTCCCTATAGCTGCGTGAAGCATATCCCGGCTCTGACGTCACTCACAAAGCCACTTTCCCTTAGGCGATTTCGTAGGTCAGGATAGAGTCAATTTAGTGAAATTTGATTTTCATAAAACACAAAACTGCACACTTTCATGGCATGTTAGCTGCATAAATTGCTGTAATAACTCATTCAATTATAAAATAAACTATATTTATTTGATTTTATTTCCTATAAGTATCAACTTTAATGTAATACGCTTCACATATCTGTTTCTTAAATAAATGAGCTCAGTGGAATCCAAAAAGAGTGGATTTCATTAATGTAGGCTACGTATAGATTTGCAAGACACAAGGATTACCCTTTTTATCATTCTGTGAAATTCAATAATAGGCTATTCTCCAACTCATAAGTAATGTATTTGATATGTTGGCTGTGAATAGATTCGTAAGCTTACCAATATCACATTTGTACCCTGTAAAGCCCTGTCTGCACACACATCTGTAACTGTCCCCGTAAACCTCACACCGGGCAGCATCATCGCAAGGGTTACTCTGACAAGGATCTGTATTACAACAGGAAAGCAGCAGATAAAATTATTGCCAAGCAGACAACATTCAGATCTTAATATGTTAAAAGAATACCTTTCACGTTTTGCATTTGAAATTGTCAATATCATAATCACTCGAGTTAACTTTTTGTTTAGTCGACTTGGCAAAATTTGAGTCGACACAATCAGGAACTGACCCGGTAACCTCATCCTGCTTACTTGAGTTGACTTCGAACCAATGCTTTAGGGACGCAGCTTTTTAACACGATTGATTGTGTAACATTACTTAATAAGTTGTAACACTTTATTTTATGACGTCAGTATTTTCTACATGAAACTTCAACTGTGCTAAATAAAAGAGTTATTTCTTACCTTGTAAGTGTTCCATTGATTAAAATGACATGTCATCACAAATAATGCGTTAAATATAATTTCTTTTGTTTTAACAATTGCAGCCTCGGCTGGACTATACAATAAAGTGGTACGATACTGACTAAATCTGAATGTAAACCATTGAACCTGAATGCATTCAAAACCTGATCATAAGACAATTTCTGCATTGTTTCTCACTTCATGGGTAGCGGTAACTTGTCACAACAATGGAGGGCGCTCGTCGAAATCAAGATTGAGACACGTCTTCCACAGATCTGGAAAATGTTATTTACTGTTTTTTACATCAAGAAAGCGGTAAGTGATAATTTTGAGACACGATATATTTCAACTTAATAGTGTACATTGAAAAGGAATAATTTTGAGAGGATTTTGACGAACAGACTAGACGAAAAAATGAGTCAAAGTGGTAGCTCGCCTCCGCTTGCCGGACATAGCGCCACGTATGCAGGAGCCACGAAGTTACGGGCCCAAGACGCGGGCGACACGGGCATGTATCATAGTGGTGGGATCAAACCCGTTTTTCTTAAAAACAGGGATGTACCGGTGGAGGGAAAACCACTCGTACACGAAGAGTTGTACAAAGCGCTATCCAAACATCTAGGCTCTACAACAAATCTGAAAGGCCTGCAGAGAATAGGAGGCTATGGAGGCTATATTTTGATGATAGGGTAGCCAGAATTGCCCTCATTACATCAGGCCTTAGCATTAGAGAGATACCGGCGCCGATATACGACTTGAACCCGTTTCTGAATCATCATGACTCAAATTCATCATTGAAAGTAATCGTGAAAGATATTCCTTTGTCGGTGAAAGATGAAGTGATCGTAAATGAAATTGAAAAACAAAAATGTAAAATCATTAGCAGAGTGCAAAAAATGAAGCTAAGGGTTAATGGCCTCTTGACGGAGTGTTACACGGGAGACAGAATGATGTTCATCGTACCCCCCGCCAAACCCCTCCCAACCCCTGCCAAACCCCTCCCAACCCCTCCTACGAGTGATGAACATGGGATCCTTCAAAGCTCGTATCTACCATGAGGGACAAGACAAAGGCCCCATCCTATGCTCGAAATGCTTGTTACAGGGGCATCATGCTTCTACGTGCACGAAAACGGTGGTATGCAGGAAATGCTTGCAGCCCGGTCACAAAGGATTCGAATGCACGCAGCAATCTAGCGAAGGAATACCAAACAAGCGAGATGGTGCACAGATGGCTGACATACGTGGTGACCCAGGACAACAAGATGCATTGAAATCACCTCTCATACTGGATTCCAACACAGTAGACGCAACACGCGACTTCGCTACTGCTGATCGCCATGACAACAAGCCGCTGACTGGCAAAGAAGTACCTACTGCGCAAACAAAGATAACACAATACATCGCAGCAGAACATCGTGATTCACTGACCAAATCTTCGGAGAGTGATTCGAACGCGAACGAAGACAGTGAAACACCTGGAGGAGAATATTCCGAGCTGTCGGCAGAATCACCGATACTACCAACCGCCGGCAAGAAGGCCGCATCGTCTAAGCGCAAACAAAGGTCAAAGAATAAAACTGCTAAAAAAATATGAGCAGTATTCTGAACATACAGAAGCAGTCAAATGAGTTGTAAATATTGTATATAAAAACTCTTAAAATTTCTACAACTAATAGCAAGTACTGCAACTTAGTTTAAACGTAAGAGGTTTGAGAAACAAAGAGAAACGAGATGCCATCTTTTTATGTAGTAAGCATCAGAAAACTGATATACTGCTACTACAAGAAACTTACTGGACAGATAATATCTTGAAAATCATTCAAAACGAATGGAAAGGACTTTGTTTCTTTTCTAACGGATCTAATCACTCAAGAGGTGTGGCTTTTCTCATAGCACAGGATGTTCCTATTGCTGTGAAAAGTATCATTTATGGTCAAGAAGGACGTGCCATTATGATAAATGCCAAAATAAGCGATTTTGTAATGTATGTATTGTAAATATTTACGCACCCACTGAAAAAAAAATACAGAGAACGTTTTTTTTTTAATTTGTTTATATGGATACAGTCAAATAGACTTCCACATCATGATTTATTGCTTGGTGGTGATTGAAATTCTATTCTATGTCCGAGAAAAGACACAAAAAGAAACCAGAATTCTTATTATAAAACACCACGAAATTTAAAGGATCTCATTAAGCGTTTACATTTATGTGATATATGGAGAAATCGAAACCCTAAAAAACAACAATTCACATGAATAAATTTATTTCTGGATGTGGCATCACGACTCGATTATTGGTTAGTAATTGATAGTCTTAAATCTAAAGTAATAACAAGTGATATACGTCCTGCAGTCCGATGTGACCATAATGCTATCTTTTTAAAGTTGTTAACAGTAAGATAGAAAAGGGTCCAGGATGTTGGAAATTAAACGCACATATCCTTAACGATGATAATTATAGAAAGCAAATAAGATTTATCATCGAAAAGATAGAAAGAATGAATGTTAGTTTCAGTGAAAAATTAGGTGTCGTGAATTTACACAAATGTATTGTTCAGGAAAGAAAAGTAAAACAATTGAATTGAAACAAAGTTGGAACAAATATTTACCAACCTTAGTAAAGAACTGGATAACCAAAATGAGATTTCTGATGAGACTAAAAAGGATTATGTAAGAATCAAATGTAAACTGGATAACTTGTATAAAAGAGAGTGTAAAGGAGCAAGTATCAGATCTCGAGTCAAATGGTTAGAGAAGGGGGAAAAGAACACCAAATATTTTATGAGCTTAGAAAAAAAAAATGCTGAAAAGAAAACCATTACCAGACTACGAAAAGGAAAAAGATTGTAACGAAACGATTTGATGTTCTACATGAGGTTGTTTTATTTTATGAAAATTATATAACAGTAAAAATGTACCAAAAGATGAGGTTAAAAGGTATTTCGAATGTACCGCGGTAAAAAGGTTAACCGAGAAAGAGAAAGAATTATGTGAAGGTTTGTTAACTAATACAGAATGTCGAAAAGCGGCATTTAAGATGCCTAAAAATAAAACTCCGGGAGGAGATGGTTTGACAACAGAATTCTACCAAGAATTCTGGAATGATATTGAGTTTATGCTTGTCAATGCATTGAATGAAAATTTTGTTAATAAGATCATGTCGAAAACACAACGATTAGGAGTTATTACATTGATTATTACAAAGGATAGATGGAAGATTTAAATAATTGGAGGCCGATAACTTTGTTGAATTATCATTACAAAATAATGGCATCAGCACTTAAAGTAATACCAAACATCATACATGAAAATCAAGTAGGTTACATTAAGAGCAGAATTAGCGGTTTTAATATTAGGCTCACGCAAGATGTTCTGGAATATATGCAAAACAAATGTTTGAAAGGGGCACTAATGCTGATCGATTTTCGAAAAGCATTCGATACTGTAGAATTTCAATTTATTGAAGATTGTCTGACTAATTTCAATTTTGGTGAAGATTTCCGTTGCTGGATTAAGTTGATGTATGAAAAAGTAGAAAGCTCAATACTTGTTAATGGATGGAGAACGAGAAATTTTGAGATAAAGAGAGGAATAAGACAAGGCTGCCCTCTATCGGCCATGTTGTTTATCTTAGCAGTAGAAACTATGGCAGATAGAATAAGAAAGAATGACAGGATTAAAGGGATTCCCTTTGGAAATACTGGTAATCAGAAAGAGTTGAAAATTCTGCAATACGCAGATGACACTTCTATATTTTTCAGAGAAGAATCATCTGTGAAATATATTTTGGAAGAATTAGATAGATTTGGAAGCGTTGCTGGCCCAGTGCTCAATAAAGATAAAACAATTTTGAAATGGTTGGGCCCTACAAAGCATAAATGGAACTGTCAAGCCTTTGGCCTTCATTGGACAGATGGCTGTATTAAATACTTAGGAGTTTATATAGACACTGACCTAGATTTAATGGTGAAATTAAATTGGGAAACGAAACTAGAAAAGATACAGAGAATAGTAGACAATTGGCGGAAGAGAAACCTTACAATTATAGGAAGAGTTCTCATAATTAAGACATTGCTTATTAGTCAAATAGTTCATCTGATTATGTTTTGCTCAGTACCAAATTATATTGTAAAAAAAATAGAAAGATTATATACAATTTTGTATGGAATTCAAAAGTTGACAAAGTGAAAAGAAAAACAATAATTAGAGATTATACTGATGGTGGTATAAGAATGATTGATTTTAATAGGTTAATACATAGTTTCAGATTGAAATGGCTTGGAAGAATAGTTGATGACACAGAAAGTTATTGGAAAGACTTTGCAATGTTATATTTCCAACCATTAGGAGGTCTCAATTTACTTTTGAATTGTACTATTGACCGAAACATGATAGAAAAATATTTTGTCGGCAAATTGCCAAGGTTTTATTTAGAAATTATGAAAGCCTGGTCATATATAAAGGATATTGTGAAACAGGATTATATTCATTTGGATGCTCAGATTTTATGGTATAATAAATATATTACGCATGAAAAACAGCCACTCTTCTATAGAGAGTGGTACCTAAGTAACATAATTTTTGTAAAAGATATTTATATTAAAGGAAACTTTATATCCATGACAAAATTGATAACAACCATTGAAAATAAAAAAGCAAAAGCGACAGCACTGTTTGGTTTTTCTAAATTGAGAAATGCCATACCAAAAGTTTGGACTGATAACTTAAAAAATCTATTTTGTTAGAAACTCCAACTATACCAATTGGTAAAAAGAAAACAATTGGAATTTGTGTCAAGTAGGGTATTTTATCATATTCTAGCAAGGAATGACATAGGAGATGAAAGTCCATCATACTGGACAAACTTAATTGATTATCATTTAAACTGGAAAAAGATCTTCCAAAGAAATTTGATGAATGTAAAGGAAAATAAATTGAAACAATTTAATTTTAAGACAATTTATAATTTGATTCCTGTAAAAGAATGTTGTTTTTATGGGGATTTAGTAATTCCGATATCTGTGAAACATGTAACTGTAAAGAAGATTTATTTCATGCTTTTTGAAATGTGAAATGAACATTCCCTTCTTTGAAAAATTAATGGAAATGATAAAGCATGTGTATAATGTAGATGTTGATTTTAATATTGGTCTTTTGTTAAAAACCAATTTGGAAAAAAATATTGATGATATTGTTACAATTGCCTTTTGGAGCTTATATAAAATGATAATTTTGAGAAACGAAAAGGGAAAAGATGAAAGGAAAACAAAATTGTGGTATATTTTTTGAAAGAAGTTAAGATACGTTTGGACATTAACGCAGCGCTGTCAAAAAGGAAAGGGAAAATTGTATTATTTACCTGAATTAATAGAAATGTATTTGTAAAGTATTACAGTGGTTATGTTAAACAAAAATGTATGTAACTTTGATTATTTTGTTGTAATAAAAACACCTGTTAAGGGTGAAAGAAAGAAAGAAAAACTTGTCACAACAATTACGTCCGAAACGTCGAGTCTTTATTGATTCTCGGTCCTTTAAAGGACTATCCACATGATTTTACTGCAAATCTTCTCTCCAAGTTACAATCTCGTCATATAAACCTCTACTTTCAAACAAAATTTACCTAACACTACACTTTCACAGTTCTGGACTCTCCATTTATGCAGAGATTGCTGCTGCATGCAAGTTTTGTTGTTGTTGTTGATTGGACTTAAAGGTATTTCATTCATAAATGACTATTTTATGCCCCTCGTGCTGCACTTGGATTTTGATCATATATACACATATATATTAAATGCCGAAGAGGACACAGATTAAAGTATTCAAATCCAGATAAAATTACAATTTATTATACTGCTTTGCTGTAAAGCTATGATAGAGTTGATAACTTTACATATCTTTTTCTATAGAAAAAAATGAATCAATCAATAATTCGGGAAGGCATGATGTTTCAGAGTAGATCAGCATCATAGGTTGGAGTTCGAAACAGGTTTTGAAACCTAGCCAATAAGCTAGTTCCCTTTCGTAATGTATTAATCATCTAAATTAGTACTTAAAACCGTATATAAACCATGCGGTTTCTTATAGGCTAACATAATTTTGCTTTATCAGCAGGATTCTTCAAGCGGCCTGATTCCCGTTCATGACCGATATAAAATATCATCTAGCACACTTATTTCCTTTTTAGGTTAGCAATAGCGTACAGCCAACAGGAATATATACCAACATATATACTTACCAACGTTAATCTCACACATCAATCCCGTATATCCTTCCGGGCAATCACAAGAAAAATTTCCGAATTCATTGTAACAGGTTCCTCCATTGTAGCAGGGGTTCTCGAACTGACATTCATTGTTATCTGGGAGCAGCAAGTAAGGAAAATGTATTTTGTTTGGACTGGATAATAGAATATTTAAAGGAGAAAAAACGGGAAGAGACATCTCCAAACGTTTTGGAGGAGGCCGTACCACATTCACAGATTCAACAAGCATTCATTGTTATCTGGTAGCACCACGTAAGTTAAATCTAATTTGTATGGATTGGATAATAGCATATTTAAAGGAAAGGAAACGGGGAGAGACATCTCTAAAAACGTTTTTATGGAGGGTGGACCTAATTCGCAGATTCAAGAAGCATAAAAAAGTCCCCCGTTCCAGGTTTACCTACAGTTACGAACAAATTATTTTTTTGTTATTTAACGGACGTTAGTTCCGGGCTGGGATTTTAACTGTCAACCTCTTGATTTGAAATGGAAGTGAAATAAACATTTAACCACGACACCTCCACATATATGACTGAGGAAGTGAAATAAACATTTAACCACGACACCTCCACATATATGACTGACCTTGAGTGCAATCTTTTCCTTTGTATCCCTCCGGGCAACTACATTGGAAACCATCTATGAGATCCGTGCAAATGCCTCCATTTCGACAAGGATATCTCTCGCATTCATTTACATCTGTAGATAGAACAACATAGATTAAACGTAAAAGACATATCGGTACTGAATGCCATGCAACAGTTATGGTTACAAAATCAGGGAGCAAGAATACCTTTTTGGGAATTTTGTTCCGCTGTATTCTTTATTTACCTATATGTTCATCGATTTCTTATCTTTACTACTAGTGAAAAGCAATTTCACCCATTGTGAGCAATGAAGTTATCAAGTTATCAAGTTGACCGTTGTACATCGGGTAGACATCCCACTAGTATGTACTGTATAAAAGTGTTCCATTGTTCTCTTAATAACAAATCAGAACAGATTGACTGGGTGTTTAGATAAAAAGTAGAATAATATACTTTCGTATGATCAATCTCACACCTTTTTATTTGTTTGCACGTTTCTGATGAGTTTAACTTTTAAATGACTTGTTAATCAAATGTACATTAAAACTACTATCCAGTTCGTATAGTTATTTCTCATCGTATGACGTTTACATGGTCATATGTATATAGTCCGGATCAGGGGCGTCAATCCCAGGGGAGGGGACACGTCCCCTAGGAATTTTCAAGTGGTGAAATGTCCCCCCACGACTTGGGGTTAACCTTTTTTTTCCTTCTGTCTTTCTCTCTTTCTCTCTGTGTTGATTTTTTTTTTTTTAACTTTCCAAAATTTGCCAGCTGAACTATACGTTATTTTGGACCATTCATCTTTTCATTAGGCCCTATTCCCCCTCAATGAAATCTACGGTAGATGTGTAACGCGGGTATACATGTACGTACGATCGGTCCAGCATTCAGTGCGCTGCCCGTACATACATTATACGCATCCGCCGCGCTCTAGCTGATGCGCATGCGCCGGCCGGCCGGCCATGTGTACGTGTGCACGCATTACAACTTTTGAACTTTGAGAACAAGATGGCAAGAACGTCGAGGGCAAAAAAGTTAATTATAAAGCTTAGACCTTAACTAAAATTCCAAATTTCCTCTTGCTCTCTAGCTGTCATCTTAGTCTGATTGTGAGAGTCTAAGGGGGTGTTGCAAGAAACTTATATGCAATCGATAGCAATTTTCAGTTGCAAATTTACAATGGATAGATCAATTTCAACTAGGCCTAGGCCTACAGCAAATCACTTTATACTTCCTATTGCAGGAAGCAGACAAGCAATCAATTGCACATTTTCGATTGTGAGAAGAAATACAACATAGAGACAGCAATTGCCATATTCTCAACATTTATTCCACTGGGGTTAATTTCCCCATGTTAACCGTTTGGCTTTCAATATTTTCAACAATATAGCACAATCAATGTACAAGCATTATGGTACAGGGAAAAGGGGCAAAGGCTGACTAAAAACCAAATACCAAGTAGGGAACCCGGGTCACGTGACCAACTGGGAGGAAGAAACCCAACCGAGTCCCAGTTTCCTGGGATTACGGATTCCCTTAAACAACCTCTAGCAATCATAGCCCCTCCTTGCCATCCGGCAAACCGCTTTCCCCTGTTATCAAGAACAATATCAATATTAATAACAAGAAACATGAAAACTTCAACCCCAATCAACCAACCAATCTGTCGTACAACGTCACATCTTATTTGTACACTTCAATCCTGTCATCCTTCTTGACTCCCAATACAAACAAATAACACAATAACACACTTCAATTATTGTGGGATAGCCTGACAACGGCTACCGGGAGCCGGCCGTCTAATGAATGTTTACAAACATTCTCTCTCGTTTCCATCAGGAAACCAGACGGCACATGGCCCAGGCCTAAAAACCAGAGGTAAAACTCAACGAGAATAAAACTCTGGAAAACCTTATGACCCATGTCGAAACATAACATAACACATAGCACTTTCATTGTAATGAAATGTTTTCTTGTAAAGTACAGGCTAGAACGATTCAATTACACACTAATTAATGCCTCGCCTTAATCTCCGTGGCGGAAGCTCGCACACCTGTACGATCTGCCTATGCAAATTACATTCCATCGGGGCAACCGCCCCTGACCCAAGTATGCATTCAATAACGATGTAAAGTTGTAAACAATATTTGCCTGCTATCAATCGTACTGCAGACAAATATTTCTAGCCCAACCAACCATCCACTTCTAGCCCAACCAACCAGCCATGTCTAGCCCGACCAACCATCCACTTCTAGCCCAACCAACCATCCATTTCAAGCCCAACCAACCATTAATACATTTCGGTCCAACTTGCGAAGTTCACATTCAAACATTTATACCAGCAAATCGGAACATTTCTAGCCCAACTAACCAACCATTCGTACATCTCGCTCAAAGAAGTATGTATGTAAACGTTAATCATAATTCAAAATGTTTCTAGCCCAACCAACCACAAGTACATCTCGCTCAAAGCGCAGTATACATTCAAACATACATTACAACTTAAAACGTTTCTAGCCCAACCAACCAATAATAAGTACATTCGGTCCCACCTGCGAATATATTCTAACACTTATAACAACAAATTGAAACATTTCTAGCCCAACCAACCATCCATTTCAAGCCCAACCAACCAACCATTAGTACATTTCGGTCCAACTTGCGAAGTCTATATTCAAACATTTGTACCAGCAAATCGGAACATTTCTAGCCCAACCAACCATCCATTTCAAGCCCAACCAACCACTAGTACATTCCAGTCTAACTTGCGAAGTTTATATTTAAACATTTATTACAACTAATTGAAACAATTCTAGCCCAACCAACGATGCCTTTCAAGGCCTACCAACGAACCATTAGTACATTCCAGCCCAACTTGCGAAGTTTATATTCAAACATTTATACCAATAAATCGGAACATTTCTAGCCCAACCAACCAACCATTCGTACATCTCGCTCAACCTGCGAAGTATATATCCAGACATTAATAACAAACTGGGGCATTTCTAGCCCAACCAACCAACCATAAGTACATTTCGGCCCTACCTGCGAATATATTCTAACCTTTATTACATCAAATTGAAACATTTCTAGCCCAACCAACCAACCATAAGTACATTTCGGTCCAACTTGCGAAGTTTATATTCAAACATTTATACCAGCAAATCGGAACATTTCTAGCCCAACCAACCATCCATTTCAAGCCCAGCCAACCAACCACTAGTACATTCTAGTCTAACTTGCGAAGTTTATATTCAAACATTTATTACAACTAATTGAAACAATTCTAGCCCAACCAACCATGCATTTCAAGGCCAACCAACGAACCATTAGTACATTTCAGTCCAACTTGCGAAGTGTATATTCAAACATTTATACCAAGAAATCGGAACATTTCTAGCCCAACCAACCATTCGTACATCTCACTCAACCTGCGAAATATATATCCAAACATTAATAACAAATTGGGGCCTTTCTAGCCCAACCAACCAACCATAAGTACATTTCGGCCCTACCTGCGAATATATTCTAACCTTTATTACATCAAGTTGAAACAATTCTAGCCCAACCAACCATGCATTTCAAGGCCAACCAACGAACCATTAGTACATTCCAGTCCAACTTGCGAAGTTTATATTCAAACATTTATACCAAGAAATCGGAACATTTCTAGCCCAACCAACCATTCGTACATCTCGCTCAACCTGCGAAATATATATCCAAACATTAATAACAAATTGGGGCCTTTCTAGCCCAACCAACCATAAGTACATTTCGGCCCTACCTGCGAATATTTTCTAACCTTTATTACATCAAATTGAAACATTTCTAGCCCAACCAACCATAAGTACATTACGGTCCAACTTGCGAAGTTTATATTCAAACATTTATACCGGCAAATCGGAACATTTCTAGCCCAACCAACCATCCATTTCAAGCCCAGCCAGCCAACCACTAGTACATTCTAGTCTAACTTGCGAAGTTTATATTCAAACATTTATAACAACAAATCGAGGTATTTCTAGCCCAACCAACCATCCATTTCAAGCCCAACCACAATACATTTCGGCCCAGCGTACAAACCACTAGTATATAATCAGTTATTTATTCCAGCAAATTAATCAATTTCAAGCCTCAACCAACCATCCAATCGATACTACCAGTCATTCACACACAAATTACGTCCATGTTCATTGGTAATCAATATCACGTCAATCCCTCTTCTTCTGACAGGATGTCAACCCTGCAGCCATTTCAACACAAAGTAACTGAACAAACCCCACACTTATAATCTAGTTTATCCTCAAACAAGAGGAGTTGAGGGGTGGGAAGGTGGGAAAAGAAACACGTTTTACCCCAGTGGAAGTTGTTGAGCGTGTGAATTAAAATCCAATAACAGTGCGCATGTACTGTACACGGCTAGGAATGCGCGCATCCTGCCGCTATATCGCGCGTATAAACTTGGATGCGCAGCAATTCCGCCGTTTGACCTTTTGCACTGTTTAAAGTACTGTCAACTCGATTAAACTTTGGTTTGTATTTTGGTCGCATTCTCTCACAAATTGCTGATCCGATAAATCGAATAATCTTATTGTGAGAAGAAATACAACATAGAGACAGCAATTGCCATATTCTCAACATTTATTCCACTGGGGTTAATTTCCCCATGTTAATCGTTTGGCTTTCAATATTTTCAACAATATAGCACAATCAATGTACAAGCATTATGGTACAGGGAAAAGGGGCAAAGGCTGACTAAAAACCAAATACCAAGTAGGGGGAACCCGGGTCACGTGACCAACCAGAAGGAAGAAACCCAACCGAGTCCCAGTTTCCTGGGATTACGGATTCCCATAAACAACCTCTAGCAATCATAGCCCCTCCTTGCCATCCGGCAAACCGCTTTCCCCTGTTATCAAGAACAATATCAATATTAATAACAAGAAACATGAAAACTTCAACCCCAACCAACCAACAATATATACATTTTTTTTTTTTTTTTGCCTTATATAGACGCTACGTCACTTGTTGCCAATTTTATTCAGTTCGACTACTTGTCCAAAGGTAAAATAACATATCAATTATACTCTTAGAAAGTCTTTTGTACCCGACCGACACGATTCGGACTTGAATCGTTAGACACCATCAAGCTACAGCAAGGCCTGATGTAATCCACAACACTCGTTGCTTCATCAGGTAATGTAGACCGAAGATTTCTGTCTCTTTCGTTCGTTAGCCTCTGATTTGGGTAGGGTCGGCTCCTCTCTTTAGAGACAGAAGCCGACCATAGGCGCTCCTGTGCAAACATTTTGGCCATTTATGGCCAAAGAACTTTGCCCAAAATACTCAATTTTATCGGATTCATATCCGATGCAGTTATGTTTGAAAATTAGGCCTAGGCTAATATACATCGGTTCCACTTACCAGATTGACTGTATGATGCGTTTTTCCGGATTTTCATCGCCGAAATTGAGCTCCGTGTTGAAATTCTTGCAGCCGTATTTTAAACTGTTACTGCGCATGAAGGAAGATGACGTCATCCATTGACAGTAACAGTTTAAGATACGGCTGCAAGAATTTCAACACGGAGCTCAATTTCGGCGATGAAAATCCGGAAAACAAGACCTTTAAACGCAACATACAGTCAATCTGGTAGGTGGAACCGATGTATATTAGCCTAGGCCTAATTTTCAAAAATAAATGCATCGGATATGAATCCGCTAAAATTGAGTATTTTGGGCAAAGTTCTTTGGCCATAAATGGCCAAAACGTTTGCACAGGAGCGCCTATGGTCGGCTTCTGTCTCTAAAGAGAGGAGCCGACCCTACCCAAATCAGAGGCTAACGAACGAAAGAGACAGAAATCTTCGGTCTACAGGTAATGATACAATTGTACTCTTAGATCAAAATTCCGAACTGGATGGACCTTCGATTCAATTCAATCAATATACTCCGTTCTACACTGACACATTATTCTTCACTTTTTTGCCATCAGACATAACAAGAACAACTCTACTCAGAATGGAATGAACGTGCCACGAACGAAAGACACAACAATTAGTGAGGAGGCATGCTTTCGCGAGTTTCATCGCAATAACTTTGCTGAACGAAAATTCGATGAATAGCCTACATGGCCCTCTATCGTGCAATATTTTATTTCCAATTTCTGCTTAAATGTTATTTTGCTTGTTTGTTGGCATTTCCTGTAATATCTTCTATCCGTCTAATGGCATTGAAATGTCTTCCTTGTGATGTGTAAAGCCACCTCGTCCAAACTATCCGACCTCGCTGATAATTCATGTATTTGGTTCGATCCGGCCTATGGATTTGTGTGGCGGTCTTCCACTGGCGCTAGCTTATCTCATGAACTGCTGCTACCAGTCGCCCATTGATGAGGGCCCAGAAACACCTGTGCCAAAATATAAAAGAAATCTCCCGCCGAGTACGATATTCAAGGAAGAGCACATATGCTGTGCTATATTGGGCCAAAGTAGGTTGCAATTGTGACTAAAATTCAGTCCTCCCAACTCCAGGGACTTTGCCTAGTTTAACTTTAGGTAAGCGATCTATATTGCTCTGAAATTTGCAAGAATCATCCCAAGCAAGGCAGAATCACTAGCATACGCAAGACTATACAAATGTAAATAACAAGAAATTGCCTGGTTAATGAATTTGTCCTGTATCTAAATTGTTCGCAAGTTCACAGTAATCACGTGAAGGAACTGCTCATTTTGTACTATAGTAGGACTTGCTTTCAGACCCCCTTGAGTCCGTGAACCTCTATTGTTTCAATTTACTAACACTTTACTTTAATACCATGAATATTTATGCTGGCTATACCGTCAAGATTGTTACATAAATATAAATCCATGGGTCTCTGGATCTACTCTGATCCGGCATAAGTGCTCCATTTTAAATCTCCATAATAGTGTGCCATGCCACTCGGTGGTCTAATGACCGTCAGCTAGAGTAGATCCAACCGAATAGTCAGAGTCTACATTCATGAATTGAAAGCAAATCCTCTGCAACTATAGTATTGGCAATACTCTAAGTCCAACAGTCTAAGCGAAGACCAAATTCAGTCTATTAAAGCGTTTGCTACTCTGAAAAAGTCTACCCCCATTCTGAACGCTCTCACTGTAGTTTAAGAACTAAGATGATGCCCAAGGGTATGACCAAAATGAAAATTAAAACTAGAAAAGTAATTCGTCATCAGGACGAATTAGGTGATCTGTCTTCAATTCTTATGATCATGCTAATCTTCAATTTAATGATCCAATTTAATGATGTTAATGTAAAATGATGTATTAAGATATGAACTGATGAATGAAGTACTGATGAACTGATATATTGAACTGATGTGAAATGAACTGAATTGATGAGCTAAACTGATGAACTGATGAATGAACTGATAGATTGAACTGTGACCTGAACTGAAGTGATAACTTAACTGATGAACAAAATATTGAGAAATGATTATGATCAAAATCATGATCATAATGAAATTTAATGAAAATATAGATATAGAGAAGGAGAGAGGGAGACGAGTTATTGACATGTAAAAATACATGAGCTGGACCGAGGAAAGAAAGAGGAATCAGAATGCATACACTTTGAAGTAGAGAGGATAGTATAAGGAAACATGGTAGGGGTGAAATAAGAATACAAAGGGCAAAATGAAGAGCTAGTGGAAATTAAAGAAAATTACAATAGATATCGGAGGGAGAACGAGAACCAGAGGCCGGGAAAGGGAGAGGGTGAGAGAGTATACAATGAGAGGCAGAGACAGAGGGAGCTAGGCAGAGCAAGAGAGGGAGACAGAGATAGGGAGAGAGTGAAAGAGTAGAGAGAGAGATGCAATGAGAGAGCAAGAGAAGGATAGAGGGCAGATCAAGAGAGGGGAAGGAAAACAGAGCAAGAGAGAGAGAGGAGAGACAGAGCAAGAGAAAGAGATGCAATGGAGAACGATGCTTTTAATATTTCCAGCATAAATAGAATTGAATATTTACTATATTATAGAGAAAGAGAGAAGTTATAGACATGTAAACAATTCTATGTCCGCGGGAGAGACGTAAACATTGCATATACCTGGGCTGAATAACTGGAAAGTATAAACGTCTGGGAAGGAGACTAAACATCATGAAAATGGGATGATTTGATATATTCCAACAGACTTGGGAGATTAACCCTATAGGTTTAATACACGACAAGGAATCAGATTTCCCATAGGGTTGTACTCAAACGATTGACATTCTTCTCCCATAGATATAACACGCAAAATTAGGCATTTTATTACATTGTTTGTGATTGTATATGATAATATGTTATAATAGTCGAAGAAGATCATAAAATCAAATTTAAAACGACGGCAAAAAAAAAAAAAAAAATGACCCACCAGGAATCGAACTTGGGTCGCCGGAATGGGAGGCAAGTGCTATGACCACTATACCAAAATAATCCACATAGACATTACACGTGAACGGAAAATGGAATTCTCAAATCCCACTTTGCAAGTGAAATATGAGCATGATCCCGGCATCTGATCGAAAAATAAAGGGCACACTTGTGATAGCTTATTGTCTCAGCTACAACATACTCAAAGCTCAGCAAAAACAAAACTAAAACGACGGAGATATTGCTCGCGAAAGACGGGAATGTAGAATCCAGTTTTGAAAAAGTCATGTCCCATAGAGAATACACGCAAAATGTGAAAAATTGACATGCCTCCTTTAATCGCAAAAATACGCCATGATGCCTTTGTCAAAATGAAAAATCGTGATGACTGCATTTGTAGAGAATTGTCTCAGCTAGAACATATCAAAATTTGGAAGAAAATCGATCAATATTTACAGAGATACAATCAATTTTCCAAAAATATGCTGACGTCATAATATGCAAATTGAAATTTTGAGTTCGGAGGCCATTATGATGACGTCATGAGTTAATTGAGGGTCAAATGAGACATGAAATCATATCTCCGACTCATAATCTATCCAAATATGAAAAAAATTGGGGGTATCCATCCATTCTGAAGAGTTACAATGAGTTTTGTATAGGCATGTTTTTGCCTATGTATTGTGGATAGAGATAGCGCGGTCCGCGGGTGCTGTTATACTTTGACGGACGCTCATTGCGTTATTACTGGTCAGAAAAAGTGAACAAGGTATCAAAATGCTTGGAAAAATGTGCCAAATATGATGCTAGAAAAATTCGGTGATTTGATGTTGCAAAATGCCAATACGCGCGAAAACGCGCGATGAGTGCGCGCAAATTTTGAAAATGCTTAAAATGGCCTGAAACGTGTGCAAACAAAATTTGGGACGAATTGGAGCATTTTGAAATTTTGATGCGCGTACGCGTCGAGGTGCGCACGCGGATTTTGTCGACATTTTTGTTGACCTTTGACCTAAAATTGATGTATACCAAATATGGTTGATTTTTGATGACTCGTTATCGAGATAAGATAATGACCTGATGTTTACAAAATGGCGCCTGGATGACGTCACGATGACCCCATGACCTTGAGAAAGTTACTAGAACTTGATATTATAGGGCCTGATGACTGACAGAAATTTGAAGGAAATTGACCATGTCGATTTCGAGTAAATGTTTACACAAAAAAGTGTACGGATGAAATAAAAATAAATAAAGAACTAGAAATTTAATTCGTCATTCGGACGAATTAGGTGGTCTGTCTTCTTGATCATGATGATCATGATGATCATGTTAGTAATGGTCATGATGATAATGATAATGGTGATGATGATGATGATAATGATAATGATGATTATGATGATGATGATGATGATGTTGATGAGGATGATAATCATGAAATACGCTTAGGCTGAATGACGACGCTGTAGCTTATATGCAAATGAGGCAAATGGGGGTGGCAAAATACGCTTAGGCTGAATGGCGACGCTGTAGCTTATATGCAAATGAGGCAAATGGGGGTGGCAAAATACGCTTAGGCTGAATGACGACGCTGTAGCTTATATGCAAATGAGGCAAATCCGCGCGTGCTACCTTTTCGTGTAAAATATGTTTTATTTGTCTATGGTGTCTACCCAAAGTGCGGGCCCCGTTCAGCGGCCCATGTTCATGTAGAATGGCATTATAAAAACTTTTGTGTTTACAAATTCATGGTTGACTCTTTATTTGTTGAAAATATGAAAGGGTGATTTTCAGCATTTTTTCTTTGTAGAGAGGGTTCGGGGGTCTGAATGTCCTCATTGCAAGGGGGCCGTATCAGGCGTGACAAGAGACTCGCCAAAAGCACCTAAACAAGTATTAACGTGATGCAAAAAATACACCCTGTATCGTTACGTGTAATTTGCTACCCTAAATAAGTAGGCCTAATCATTTTTTGTAAATCCCTAAGCAAGTGTTCCTCCAAGGCTGAGTTCGCCATAGTGCCGAATTAGGACAAAGCAGCATTTTTCTACCGGGTACGGTGCCGTGGCACCCTGTAGCCCGCGCAATAAAACAATACAGTTTATTTGATTTATGTAAAACAGGCTATGACTTCAGCTTCAGCTAGAAATGGTGATTGTAATTTGTTCGAGTGTTGAATGACTCTAAGTAAGTTGATTTTTTTTTAACCCTAAATGCGTAAATCATCACTTTGAAAATGATACCCTTTTTCTTGATTTTTGGTGATTTTGAGACCCTATTCACGTTACGCACGTAACGTGCCTGATCGTGAAAAACAACCCTTTTTACGTGATTTTTTGGTCGCGCCTGATATCTCCCTTGCAATTATGAGGACAGACCCCCTAGCTCCCCCCATGGTTGAAACCATAGGGAACACAAACTAGGCGGAAAGTAAAACTTGGAGTGGTTATGAGTGTTCTTGGCACACTAATATAGTCCCTAGGGAATCCAGCTAGGGGCATCTGCTGTTCTTTCATCATACTGATCTGAGCCATTAATTTTCTGTCTTCACACATATATGAACAAAGACATTCAAATGGCTATTATTGATTTATATGAATTTTTGTATTTTTAAAAATGAGGTACTGACCCCGTACTGATCGGAGGGATATCAAAACAGCGGCTTATAATGCTAATAATTATAACTAGGCCAGGCTAGCACGTGTCTTAGACTTTGTCGCGTTGGGGGAGCTGAAAGCTATAGGTCTACTTTGTATGCCTATTTTTTATTCAATATTCAGCTTTGTCATATTTGATGATGGTTTTGTCAACGATCAGAGCGATGGTCATAGAGAGTTTCTCTGAGAGGAGAAGGGCAGGTTCACAGGAATCATTTTTGGTCGGAGCGATCATTGAAGCTGTCGATCGTGTCGATGATACTACTCACGTTAATGTTGATGGATACGGCGAGGGAGTTGGATCTGGAGCCAGTGCCAGTGGAAGTACTGCTAGTGCTACTACTAGCAAGAAGGAAGTTCTGCTTTGCTATGTAAACAACATTTCTGAGGATGTCTTGAAGCAGAAATTGCTTGACTTGATTCCGAGGCAGAAGATAATATTGACGAATGTGCTGAAATTTCCTAGTAGCTACAGGCTATCTGAAAATTCAAGGTAAGAATTTTCTGTCAAGTGTCATGTCTGAACACTAGTCTTATACCCTACATGTCTTACTACTTACTAGGCCGGTCATCTTTATATTACACACACAGTACTTACGCGATCGAGGTTATAACGTCGCACAATTAAATATACCTCTGTATTGTGAGCAGTTGCCTCCCGTAGGCAGTGTGTGGTCTTGTACAGCAAATGTTGTAAGGAAAGGACCAAGCTCAGCAGCTCAAAAAGCTTGAAATTTCATTTGGTTGAGATGATAAGATTTTTTTCGAAGAATCTGGTGTGAAAACAGATATTATCCCTTGCAAAAATAAGATGGAATTATTTTCTGAGAATTTTGCTGATTTTTGGGAGAGGTTGTGACTGCCACTGAATTGACCCCACATAGTAATGGCTCTGTGTGTGTAATAATTATGGGACTGTCATGACTGTTGCACATTCACTGTTGCAGTAATCAAAACAAGACATCAGAATTTCTCTAAGCAAGATATAATTTTGTCAAGTTTGATAGATTACCTGATTCATGGGCACTTCAGCTCTTATTTGTGCTGCAAATTTGAGGATTTAGAGTAGAAAATGAAATTTAGTAATTATTTTCCTCTTGAACTGTGAATGAAGTAGTGGGCAAAAGGGTGCGGCGATAGAGGTCTACACAGAAAAGCTATTGTACTAGTTGTACTTGAATTTGAAGCCTATTCGCCCGTGAAGACTATTCGAGTATAAGCTTATCTTCAGATAAGCTTGTACATGTATAAGTGATTTTTGTGTGACAAAGACAGCCATAATTGTCCATGATGTCAGGTTGGGTTGACTGTCATTCTGAAAATTAACTTTGCCTTTGCTTTGGCTTTAAGCTGTTCACTAGTACTTTTATGGACCTTGTTCAGGGCTCTCTTGGTTCAGTAGGCAATGGGTCACTTATGCAATGTTCAACATGTATAACTACAAGATTAGGTACGCCACATTAGCACTAGAGGGCAGTCTCTGTTTTGTATCAGAATTGCACAGGCATTTTTGTACACAAGGTAGTCAAGTGGAAGGAGGTGTCCAAGCAGGTGATCAGAGAACGCTACACTGAACCTCTTGAGAAAGCCTCCGAATCAATCCTGGCCACCCTTGCTGGTGTAATGCCTGATGAGAATCTCTTGGTCTCAGTCACAACCAGCTTACAGTCAATTCTTGTTGAAACTTCGATGAGCCTACCATACTCAAAAGGGAAAAGCAGAGGCAAGGGTAAGGCTGAGTGGAATCCAGAGGTGGATGAGTGTTATCAGAGGTACCTTAACGTGTGGAAGAACTGGAGAGAGACAGAAGAAGACAAGAGCAGTCAAACAGGGATGTTAGCTGCCAAGCTAAAGAAAGCTTTCCGTGCCAAGCTGCGGCAGTCAAAAGCCGCCTGCAGAAACGGACTTCTCTCAAGGATTGAGGAGGCCCATGAGCACAGTGACAGGCTGTTCTACACGCTGGTGAAAGGCAGAGGACCCAAAACAGATGTGCAGCAGCTTAACCTTGGAGGTCAATGCTTCTCAGGATCGGATATCATCCAGGGCTGGACTCAACATTTCCAAGATCTTTCCACACCCACTGACTACAGGGCAGCACAAGCTCCCAATCCAACACACCGTGAAAGTCAACTCTCCCATGGGTTAGAACACCTCTTCACATCAAAGGAGCTGTGCACTGCCATCTCTTCCTTAAAACCCGGCAAAGCGAGTGGACCTGACAACATCTCTCCTGAACACCTACTGTACGCTGGTCGCAATACCAGGATTCTCATCCTTGTCTTGATGAATTTGATGGTTCATTTGAAGCATATTCCTCCTAGCCTTAAGGATGGTCTTGTGATCCCTCTTCACAAAGGCGGGACAAGGATCCATCTGTCCCAGGAAACTATAGGGGCATCACACTCACCCCTGTCCTGAGCAAGCTGCTGGAGCTGCTGATCAAACCTAAACTCACCCAGCACCTACAAGAGCACCAAATACCAGACCCACTCCAATTTGGCTTCCAGCAGGGAAGATCCTGTACTCTAACAGGAAAAGCCTTGGACCTTGTCATCGAAATCTACAAGCTCTCTAACCAACCACTATACCTTGCCATGCTGGATGCTCAAAAGCATTTGACAGGGTTTGGCAGGAAGGTCTCCTGGCAAAGTTAGCAGCAACACACCCGTCCCCAGCTCTGCTGCATACCATTGCAGAATTCTACAACAGCTGCTCAAGCAAGGTGTTTTGGGACCATTCTGTAGGACCCTCTTTTCGTGTGCTGCAAGGAGTGAGGCAAGGAGGTGTTTTATCTCCCACGCTCTACACACTCTACATTGATGACCTCATCAAGCTCCTGAGAGAATGCTATCTAGGTTGCACAATCAGGAACCTCTACGTAGGTGTCATAGCATTTGCTGATGATATTGCTCTTCTTAGTAACGACCCAACAGAGCTCCAACAAATGCTTAACATCACATTCCAGTACACCCAAGAATGGAGGTACAAGATTAACCCCACTAAGAGTGCCGTCATCGTGCTGAACCAACATCGTACAATCAGCGGACATTCCTGGCATATCGATGGCGAGCCAATAGATGAGGTATCCTCCTACAAGCACCTTGGTATAACCAGGACATGTGACCCTCAACATGATTATGCAGCAGATACGATCACCAAAGGTTACAGAGCCTTTTATGCCTTATTTGGAACCTCTCCACTCGGAGCAAGGGTCGTACCTCACATCGCGGCAAAGCTCTGGACAACATTCTGTGTGCCACGGATGCTGTATGGCTGCTCCAGCGTGCCTTTCTCCAAAGCAATGTTGAATCGCCTAGATAAAGCACAGATCCACCTGTTCAAACGGATATTGGGGCTTCCAGCAACATCAGCTGATGAAGCCGTCTATCTGCTCACTGATACCTTCCCTATTAGTCTGCTGATCTTACAAGATAAGCTTCTTCTCCTAGGGCAGATCTTGAACATTGACTCTGATAGGATCGAACACAGGATGCTCCTTCATGGTATCTGCTCCAACACCTCTTCCATCCAGCAATGGCGCTCTGCTCTCAAGCAGCTCAGTCTTCCCACTCTAGACGAGCTTGTAATGAGACCCCCCAACTACCACCTATGGAAGCGCATGGTACAGTTAGCAGTGATGCAAGCTTCTGAGACCAGACAATTTGTTGCCCTCATTGAAAAGACTTCTTTATCCCTGTGGACCAGAAGACCTAAACCTAAGGCCAAGGATCTGTATCCTGGGCATATTGCCAACCCAAGCTTGAGGTCAGCTATCACCATTCGAGCCCAGATCTCCTGCAAAGTCTACCTGACCCAAGTCAGGCTTGTCAGGATCGGAAGGCAACTGATGACTGCTGCCGTCTGTGTCGGGTAGAGCGAGAGGATGTTGAGCACCTTGTTGCAACTTGCCCAGCCCTATCATCTGTGCGTCAAGACCTTATTAATTGTATTAAGGATAACCTCAACACAAAGCAGTTTGCTCAATATTTCGAGTCTGCGCCTGCGCTGTTCTTGAGTCAGTGCTATTTCTCCCTGCTGGGCACATCAGCAGTAGTGCCAAAACACAGCTGCATACCCTTATCCTTTATTTTATACGCAACCTTCACACAACCCGTCAAAATCTACTTAACGACCTATAGAAAGCCATTTATGTAACTTCGGCAGACTCACAGTGCCGACGATCTCCGACCTGAGCGGAGGAAGGATACAAGAGAGAGTCTCTGTTTTGTATCAGAATTGCACAGGCATTTTTGTACACAAGGTAGTCAAGGAATTGCAAGTGAATGAGGAACGATATTTTTGAAAATCTACTAATGGTGATAAATTCAACTTATTTTTTGTAGCAATGAATTATTTCAGTCCCACATATTTTTGAAATTGATGACATTGCAGAGGGTCGCAATGTCCCTAGGAGTAGAGGTGGATAGTTTCACTTGGGGCTGAGTGGTTCTGACCTATGAGTGTAATGGGTTAATCTTTTGATTTATAGGGCCTCAGCCGCCCAAATGCAAAACCAACTTCCAAGTTGATTTCCATTTGGTGCACATTGTTGGTATGGGAAAGATTTCCATAGGCATGAGACATGCCTTATGTACCCCCTTTGAAAAAGAGAACATGGAGGAAGAGCTTTCTGAGACACCATTGATTTATAATTCAATTCAAGGCATCATAGAAAGGACAGGGCCAGCGTGAGTTGGAACTGTGTGCGGATCGTGGTTTAATTTGAAATAAATTTTTGTTTTTGATCTTTGTAGACTATATGACCAATATTTTATTAAATGAGTTTGGAAAAAGAAAGAAATAATAATAATTTTACCAAGACATTAAAAGAAAGAGATGCGATGAAATTGGCAACAATAGTCAAAATTGACTAATAGCCATTATAATACCAAACGAAGAAGAAGAAGAAGAAATTTTATATTCACTTTTTTATTTTTATTTATTTTTTGTTATTGTCTTGAATTTGTTACCTATATGTAAAAAGATGATAATACTGTCAGGCTTTATCAAATGTCATAATAAATATTGTCATGAAATTAGTATCTTTTCAGAGCTGAATAGATACTCTATTACTAGTGCAAGTTAAGTGTGTTCATATTTAACTTGCAATATTGCATGAGAGAATACAAAATGGTGAGGGTCAGAGGGTGGCCAGCGAGCTAAGTTTGTTTTTGTTATTAATTTTTCTTGTGTATATAGTGGAAAACATGTGATAGGATTTAAAATTATCTTGTGTTTTATTCTTTTAACATTTAGGTGATTTCGAGGTTTCAGATTTCGACGTTGATGAGGCCACTGTTGAGAATTTCATCAGGCCTGATGTGGTGTCTGTGGCGGAGGCGCGGGCTCACCATCAA